>VZTH01006744.1:72985-214133 GCA_013397815.1 Aleadryas rufinucha | reverse complement strand
CACATTTTTCACATCCTGCCCTGTTCTGACTGGCCCAAGGGCTACTGCATGAACAATCCCCTGTTTAATTTGTTCAAAAGCTTGTTGTTATTCAGGATCTCACTTAGAATTGTTCTTCTTCTGGGTCACCTGATAGAGAGGGCCTACAATTTGACTGTAATCTGCAATATGCTGCCAAAAACCTATAGCACCTATGAAAGCTTATGTTTCCTTTTTACTGGTTGGTGGGGACATAGCTGCTGTTTCATCAACCACATCCATTGGAATCTGATGACATCCATCTTGCCATTTGCTCCTAAAAACAGAATTTCCTGGGCAGGTTCCTTGACCTTACTCTGCTTTATGTCAAAACTAGCCGTCAGAAGGATTTGGATTATCTTCTCCCCTTTCTCAAAAACTTTCTCATCTCTATTGTCCCATACGATTTCATCAATGTAGTGCCAGTGATCTGGAGCCTCGCCCTTTTCCAGTGCAGTCTGGATCAGTCCATGGCAGATGGTGGGGCTGTGCTTCCACCCCTGGGGCAGTCGGTTCCAAGTGTACTGCACACCCCTCCAGGTGAAGGCAAATTGTGGCCTGCTGCCAGAGGAATGGAGAAAAATGCATTAGCAATTGCAATGGTGGCACCACTTGGCTGCCTGGGGCTCCAGCTCATACCAAAGTTCCAGCATGTCCAGCACGGCAGCACTCAGTGATGGTGTGATTTCATTCAGGCCACAATAGTCCACTGTTAGTCTCCACTCACCAGTGGACTTACACACTGGCCATATGGGACTACTGAAGGGTGAGCGAGTCTTGCTGACCATTCCCTGTCTGTCCAGTTCACGGATCATCTCACGGATGGGGATCACGGAGTGCCGGTTGGTGCAGTACTGTCAGTAATGCACTGCTGTGGTAGCACTTGGTACCTGCTGATCTTCCACCCCCAGCAGTCCCACAGCAGAAGGGTCCTGTGAGAGACCAGGCAAGGTATTCAGCTCTCTCATTTTCTCTGTCTCCACAGCAGCTATCCCAAAAACCCAACAATGATTGTGGCTCTTGGCTGTCTTTATTATTTTAATAATAAATTCTTGAAATGAGAGTGGCAGGGAACAAGGAAATATGGTCTAGTATCAAGATATAGAGAGGGTAAGCAGTTGATGGGAGGGAATGGCCAAAGCTGAAGAAGGGATTGGTTCAGTGGTCACACAGAAAAATGGAAGGGAAAATAATCTTGACTGGAATAAAATGTTAGTTGCCATTTGGGGCATATTTTGGAGTATTTTCACAGTATACTTCACAGTATTTTTATTTCTAAATTCACTTCAACATCACCAGAGATGCCTGTTGAGCCTTGTGGAGGCATCAAAGGGAGACAATAATAGAAAACACTTCTCTCTAACCATTTTTGATAGAAAAAAAAGGAAAAGTACAGATGACTAAGTGTAAATATAGAAGAGGGTAGAAGAATAAAAGAAACCACATGCAGCAGGGAAGAGAACAGAATGGACTTTCAAAAAGATCTGACCTATGCCTAAGCACTAGCTCAGAGTCATGAGGAGCCTAGAATAGGAGAGACAGCACGAGGTCACATTATTGTTCTGATCTGAAACTTGTTTATGACAATATCACCTAAAATTCTGAGAATTTGTGTTAGAGACCTTTGCAAAGACTGTGTGTGATGTGCTTCCACCTAATGTGTGAGCTTTGACAAGAGAATTGAAAACAGTTTCCCTGTCTCACACAGCTCAGCTATGGATCCATCCCCTGTGGACGTGCAGCACAACTGTTTGCATGGCCACCTGCAGAGCAAATCCACCTAAAGACTAACCTCAGCAGAAAATCTTTCAGCCAGATCCATTTCTCCATCTCTCAGTGGCTGAGCGGGGCTGTGCCTGTTCAGTGCGCTCATCACTGTGCACGTAATATCCATGATTGTACACCATGATTATACACCCCACACCCAGCAAGGGAGGGAACACTGGTGGCGAGGAAGCATCTGCTGCTGGGGTGGTGCATGCAGCACAAGTGGTGGGCAGAGAGCTGAAGGGGGCATTGTCTCGAGATTGTCTTTTGTGCCAAGATTTTCCACAGGATGTTTTAAGGAGCCCTGATATATAGGGTGCAGAGTAAGATGCAAGCAAAGAAACATTAAAAAATTGTGAGAAATAGTAGACTGACAAGTGTAGAAATGTTAGTAAGGACTCATCTTCACATGATTTATTTAGTAACTCTTTAATTCTTTCAGATTTACTCTAAAAGTTGTGATTTTCCTCTCTATACTCAGAATGGTGTAGCTTTGGCTTCATATTAGACGTGATATATTTTTAATCTCCAGATCAAGTAGAATACAGTCCTTTTCCCTAGATCAAATGTGGTTTTCTTCTTGCTAGATGGATGGTTATTTTGGTTCCATTCAGCTAATGTTGTATATATACTTCACTGCATTTTGTTCTCTTTTAAAATTTGTGGGACTGAGATTGGTTTGTTACTCACATATAATATAATCTGACAGGAGCCATAATACAGGAGTATGATTACAGAGAATAATTCATATTTTTTTTCTTCTAGGCAAACAGATGCAGTTGGAAAGGATGTCTGTTTGCAAGCATGGCTGTCTTTGTTCAGTCCACAGCAAGCCTGACTGATAAGGAGTTTTAGCATGTTAGAGGGTTCAGGCAGCTGCTCCGGTCATTTTCAGACTCTCTTTTCTTCCTGCTGAATATATTAAGAATAATACCTTGTTAGAGGGGAGAGCCACATGCTAGAAATAGGAAAATATTAAAGGTATGAACAAAAGAAGGGGATGCTGTTTTTAAACCCTAGTGGTCTCCTTTCTTTTTCTCTCCAAAATCAAGGATAAAAATATCTGTATTCTCAGAAGGGATTGGAAGCATCGAATATTTTATAAAGCATATTTAAAATTAGTCTAGGCAAAAAAAATAACAACCCTACAAATGCAATCCAAGAACCAGAAAAATAATTTTAACTTCTTGGGCAGAAAATTAGCTAGATTCAGTGTGACTAAAACTAGATACTAAAACATGTGAAATGATTATGGCCATTTTAGGGTCACTGGGGGAAGAGAGAGATTTTTTAAATGAAATCTAAATACTTTCTTTTGGTTTTTTGTGCTCTTAACCAGGGATCTGAAAAAAAATTTGTTATATTCACATCTCTGTTTGAAATGGTGGGATGCAAATGCTTTCTTCCCTGTAGGGGCTTGTGTACTCAGAATCCTTACATTCTTCTGCAGAGCTCATCCTACATCAGTAGAAAAATGGCCAGGTTAGGCACAGGAAAAACCCTTTCAGAGCTGAGAATTAACACAAAAGATGTGGACAGGCAAGAGAGGGTGCAGAGAAGGGCCACAAAGATGACCAAAGGACCAAGAAGCTTGCCATGTGAGGAAAAGCTGAGAGAACTGGGTTTGGTCAGCCCAGAGAAAAGAAGGCTCATCACCATGTTCCACTGTTTGAAGGGTGGCTACAAGGAAGATTGAGACTCTGTTTTTACAAGGAGTCCCATGAAAAAGACAAGGGGTAATAGGTAAAAGTTCCTCCTGGAAATATTCTGGTTGGACACAAGAGGAAAATTTTTCACAATGAGAAAAATCAGCCATTGAAAAAGCTCCCCAGGGAAGTAGGGGTTTCCCCAGCGTTGGAAAACTTTAGGATTCAGCTGGACAAGGTGCTGGGCTATCTTGTCTAGACTGTGTTTTTGCCTACAGAGGTTGGACCAGAGGATTTTTTAAGTCCCTTCCAACCTGGCATTCTATGATTCTTTCATTCTGTGATTCTACGGCTCCGTGGTCATGAGTGCTGGGGGAGCACTGGAATTTGCTGGTTGCATATGGTACAAGGGCACTGTCTACAGAAATTAAGTATGGATTTCCCATATCAGTGGGAAGCACAATCTAACCTGTAGCTTCTCTACTGGCCTGATAGTTATTTTTGTCTAATTGGTGACCTCATCTCTTCATTGCTGCCAAACCAAAAAGTATCTGAACTTCTGCTTGTAAAAAACAGGAATGATGAGTTTTACATCCAGGCTCTGTAGATGCTCATCATTCTCTCATGAACTGTCACCTTCAGAAGCTCATAGTTATTGCTGAAAAGGAAATTTATGAAGTACTTTTTAAATATTCTTGTCAGTTATACAACACTTTTCTTTTAGATGGTGTCTCCACATATCTCTCTTAGCTAGGCCCAGATTTGAGAGAGGCACTTGAAGGTGAAGTATCCCTATGCATTTGGATGGACTCTGACATAGGTCCTGCTGGGTTTTTCAGAGGTTACAGCGATCCAGAATATTCTTCTCTTTTTTTTCTTAATTTTTTTCCCCTTCCAAGAAAAGATGCTAATGCTGTGCCTCCTTTACAGCTTTTGGGACTGGGGAAGAAGTTGCAGTTGTTTAGTGTGTGCTCATCACCTTGTATTCTCCCTGCAAAGTGCTAAGAACAGTTGGAAATGACTCCTCAGGGGAGAGAGATGGGAGGAAGGGAACAAGAGGAAGACTGATCTCCTTGGACAGGGTCAAAGGCACTCTGCTGCCAAATAGTCCTTACTGATGCCATGGATTGCCTTCCTCTCAGCACCCACACTTGGACTGCAGCTGTACTTAGTTTTCCTCTTTGGAGGAAAGTGGACTTGCTTAGGAAAAAAGCATCCCTTAAGAAAAGCTGTCTGAAGGGCACTGGGAAAGGAGACCTTGCTGATGGACCACTAAAAAGGAAGCCCCACTCACGACATGAGATGGCAACACAGGCTTCATATCAGGAAGGCCTATGTGTCAGCTGTATTATGTTGTTTATCCCAGGCACTGGTGCTTGTTCATGTAATTAACTTCTGCAGATCCAAGAAGAGATAGAAAGAAATTGCATATTGTGAAGCCTCAGCTAGGGATAAGGATTAAGTGAAGGTTCAGTAAACTACTTAGCAATGAATGCTATGGCACTTCTTTGGGAGCAAAACATGGGTGGAACAGGCAAGGGCTGGGCATGTTATCGTTTCTGGCATTAGGTTAATTGCCCTGCTGATACTCTGCAAACTGCTGACAGAACAGCTTCTTGCTGGACTCTGCCCTTGTTGATGCCAGAGGGGAAAGTCTGACTCCCAAATCTAAAAGCCTTGCTGAGAATAGGAAATCACTGGCAAATGTTTGGGAAGATATATGCAGGCAAGGCTTCTAAGTATATATGAGGGGAGATCCTTCAGCAAATGAATGGTAGAGACAGTGTCAGGAGTTAAGTGGGTTATTTAAGAGCATGTGTGAAAGAGAAGAAAGAAAAACAGTGCTATGCAGGGAAGTGTCCTCTGGAAGCACACACTCCAATGTAGTGGGCTCAGGTGTAGCACCATGCTGTACCAGAATTTTGGTGATTCCTATTTTCCCCTGCGTGCAGTGTGGGATATCTACCTACAGTGGCTGCCAAGCGTAACCCAAAGTGCGTGCCAAAGCTATGAATCCATAGGTGGGGCATTTCTAAAGCTGCTTAGGAGAATGTGGTACCTTATTCCTTCATCGTGACAACTCAGTCTGCTCTCTCAAATCAGCTGTCAGGGATTTGCAGGGTAGTCAGGCCTCTACAGAGAAACACATGAGCTGAAGAGAGTTTCTTTACCCTATCTTGTCACTCACGCAGAGAATCAGAAGGCAGCTTTGCTTTCCCTGTTGCTCAGCCATGGATTGGCATCGTTTTATTTCAGATAACGCAGCCTGACTTTGTTATCATGCCAAGTAAATGAAATATGAACACCTCTGGGCAGTGGAGAGGATAACAAAAATTCTTAGCGTAGAAAGCATGATAATGATTTGAATTATGCAGTTATAGAACTTGGGATTTGAACTCTACCACTGTTTTCAACAGCAGCCTGACCCAGACGCCTCTGCAGCCAGTTTGCAGATGGTAATGAAACATCACTGCAACAAGCTATGGTGGGAAAAAATATTGTGGACAATCCATCTGCCAGGGCTGAAGAACATCTGTGAAGACCCTGGTGAAGAAGGCATGCCTTACTTGCAAATTTCAGATGGAGGAAGTATCACTTTGCTGTTTGTGAACATGTGCTAAATGCTCAGAGGAGGGGCCAGTCCATGGGAGTCTAAACCACCCACACCAAGGCAAAGACGGAAGCAAGTGACAGGGAAATTTGGCGGGATTTGAGTTTAGACCAAAACCAAGCGCCAAGCTGAACTTTGGACTGTACAAGTTCCAACCTGGATCTAAACTAATCAGCTCAAGCCCTTTTCTGACAAAGAGATCTATATTGTATCCCACATAAAATTGTGTTCCCCCAGTTCAGTGCCTAAGAATACAGATCTCCTTGAAAGCATGTTTTTATGGAATTAGTTTTATGGGCTGATGTATATGGAAATCATGTTGCAAAATACACGTATAGAAATGCCCCGAAGGGTATTAAAGTTTTGTTCTAGAGGTGCTTTAATGATGACAAGGATCAGATCTAACTCCACCTCTGCTGAGCACAGAAGTGAAGGCTGTTTAGTGTCAAGAGAAAAGTGTTTTGGCAGAAGGGTCTTACAGAGGTCGCCTTAGACCAGCTATAAAGTTGCAGGTGATAGCCCTATCAGTGAACATAGTGTATCCTTCCTCTCTCCTTAAAACACAGAATTACCTGCTTTAAAACACACTCATACACACACAAGAAAGGAGTCAATTTGATCAGTCAGGTGATAAGGTGATTGTTTTGCATTCCTTTTCAGCTTAAAATCATAGGTTGTGTTTAAAGCAAATTCACCACTATCTGAATATAATTCTGAAAGGTAGGAATTAAGAAAGCTGGTGCTATTTATCCAGCTAATTGTGTACTAATTTGGTAGAGTACAACAGATTTACAGTTTTGGAAGGCAAAGAGAAAGTCTATAATAGGGTTGAGAGCCACCTTTAAGAATCTCTTGCTGAAATACACAGGCAGGCCTTGAATAACTTTTCTCTTTTTTCCATTTTTTTTTTTTTTTGTTTGAACATGTGAGGAAATTGAGTTACTGAAGAACTGCAGACACCATGACATCTCACATGTAAGCAATTTAACCTGAACGAGATCAAAACATCATTGTGTCCATACAGAAGGTGATGAATGTCCTTTATTCAGCACCTCTAAGTGCCATTTATAACAGGACAAAATAAGCCTAAGGTACTGGAGAGGGAGTGATCTGGATGTTTTTCACCACCTCAAAAGGAGTATCTGCAGAAAATGGCAAGCACTACGGAATAAGGCTTGGGCACATTATGTAGATTGTCACACAACAGTCACTACACTGGGACCAGAATTTGAAATGATGAAACACCATGGTTTACTGCTTAAAAATTTTATTAATCTCTTCCCATGTTGAGGAAGACGGGGAGATTGGAGAGGGAGAGGGATGGTTTCCAGGACAGGGGGCTGCATGCGTGACTGCCTGTGGAGCCTGGTGAGGCTGCAGGGGATCTGGCTTTCTAGCTACACCAAGATGCAGAGGCAATAAAACTGGGTTTATTAATTTGGCAGGGGCCAGGAAGGTCATGACAGGCTCCAGTGCTCACAAGGTCTCTGCAAGAATTTGAGATGGTTCAAATGCAGGGACCTTACTAAATCTTCATGTAAAGGAGCACTTTAACTCAGAAAGCTGAATCCTATTGCCTAAATTTTGATTAATTTTAGGGTTAAATCTGCTTTTATTGTTCACATTCTTCCTCTTGAAAACCATTGTCCATCTATACATGTTGAAAGAGAACATTTATTTCGTTGTAACGATTTTCCTCTCCAACAACCATTTATTGACTTACCTTGAATTACAGAATTAGAAAACAGCTGACTGTGAGGCTATGGAAGTAAATACTGCATTGCACAATGAAGTGAAAAGTAACTGGAATAAAAAAATCCAGCCTGAGCCTTTGCTGAATGGTGCTTAGGAACTAGAATTTGTTTCTGTACAGCACAGCTGGTGTTTGACATGTCATGTGGAAGGTCAGCATGCACTTTCAGCTAACGTACAGGTGCCACATTTTCTTTTCCTTGACCTTTCCTGGATTTCAAATCTGGCTTAATCCTTCCCTCGAGGGAGCAGCATAGCAGCAATAACCACTTAATTTATGCCCACCCACAAGTGACCACAGGGGGGGTACACAAGGAAAACTTTATTTTGCTTTCACTGGGGAAGAGGAGAGATTATGTTAGACAAGGAAAAAGAGGGAGAGAATGAGAGAAAAACATGCATATGTTTTTTCCTTATCAGGATTGGTGTATCCTCCAGGCAGTTATTACAATAGCTAAGGGTATTTGGGCATGTCTGGCTGGCAGGGAAAAACAGAGACTTTGCAGATTGCACTGTAGAGAAGAAGGTTTATCTCACATTTCTGAAGACATTTGGCATTTGAAATGCACCTTGCATGTGGTTTGCACCAACTGCAGGCAGAAACAGCAACATTTCACCTGGTATGTCTCTTGTAGCAAGAGTAAGAACCCCAAACTTTTGGCAATTTCCTTTCCTTAAATTTGCTCCGACCCACAAAGATTCCAAAGAGTAATTTCTGAAAAGGTAATTTTTCATCTGGAACCTTTGTCAGAATGAAATCTTCCAGGTAGCTCTAAAAGCACAGATGACGTTTACCTGTATACTGCATTGTTCACCTAATGGATTGCTATGTAAGTAAGTGGAAAGATATTCTAAAACACTGGTCATTTTCTATTTTACAAGCAAAGTGCATTAGATATTACCATATCTTCCAACTACTGGTTTCTTTTTCCTTTTTTGTTTTTCTTTTTCCTAATAATAGCTGCTTTTAAAAAGCTATTTGCAGATTTATTTATTTTTTTTGTCAGTCTTGCTCTGGCCAATTTGGAAAGCAACTGCAGCCTGAAAAGCAATAATTTGCAATGTCACTGGGACAGTCAGAGAATTTAAAAATATGACTTCAGTAGAGGTTACTACATTAAAAAAAATTAAAAACAAAACCTTGAAGAAAAAAGCCCCTTACCTTTTAAAGTTTCAAAACAAATGTGTCCTTGACAAATGCATGGAGGGTAGCTACAAAAGAAAAAGTTGCCTTAGCTAGGAAGAACTAATGTGCTAAAAACAAGAGATGCAGACACTGCACTGCAGGCTCTCGTAAGATAAATGGGGGAATGGTGTTTAGGACCACCTGCTTCCATTGGCAAGTTGTCCTAGAGGTCCCCCATGGAGTTAGGACCTTCAAAGAAGTGGAAAAGCACTGAGGAAGATGTGCTATCCCAATAAACACATCTGTGGCAAAAGGCTGATCACTGCTCCCTGACAGAGCAGCCTTTTGGAGCTGGATGGGGTTTCCAAGGCCAGAAAGACATTGTTAGTTTTCATGTATGAACGTGGGGGTTTGTGAAGATATGCCTTGGCTACAGACAATTTCTGAAAGAGAGATCATATTTAGGAAAACCTGTTTCATGCAATGTCGAGTGATCATCTGGGAGGTGGTGGTAGTGGGGGGACATGGAATGAGGAGAAGACTGACAGACAGAAAGAAAAAAAGAAAAAGAAAGAAAGAAAAAGAAAGAAAGTGTCCTGCTCCCCTTGCTTGGAAGAAATCTAGAAGGGGATATTGTGGGTAATCCTCTTCCATGAAGTCAGGAGTGGGACACACCTGCTCCACACCTTTTTTACCAGGCAAATTAGCTATATTATTCCTCTCCACCTCCAAATATTTTATTTTGAGACTTACAAGGGAGCAGCTAAAAGTCACAGATCACAAGAAGGCTATCAGGGATCCCTCAGTCCAGCCCCTTTTCTTTCCTTCTCTCAAACCTTGCCTATTCCTGTTTTATTTTAGAATAAGGTTCACAGAGTTGGCTCAAGACAGCAATCAGCTAGCAGAGCACAGCATGAAAACTATCCCAAAGGGCCTCCAAGGGCCAACTCTGCATCCAGGAAAGTGCCAAAAACCTTGGAACAATGGCCACGAGCAGCTGCAGTGGATTTCTGCCACCTCAACATTTCTCTGTAGATGAAGAGAAGCTGAAAAAGGAGTAACTATTACTGTGACCTTGCTTATGGCTCAAATGTCATGGAATCCTAATTTTTCTTTAAAAGGGGCCAATTTCACTGAGATTTTAATTGGAAAGGACTGTGATGCAACAGAGCAGAAATTAACCCACAGAATGCATAATTCATCTCATTTACTAAGGTTTTTATTGCTGGTCCCTTAGGCCCTAAGCACATCCCAGACTGTGTTTGGGGTAAGAAATACCTGATTTCTCTTGTCTCTCATCAAATTAGGCTAGCACAGCCAGTACTTAGAAGGTTGCCACTCCCCTGAAAACTCCATGTGTGGTCCTTGTTTCTGTTCAGCAAAAAATCCAAATATTTTCAGGCAAAACCACCTAAGGTTATCCAATCCCAGGCTATTATCCCCATATATTCTTAAGGTAGAAGTACACCACATTATTATGATGGAATTTAAAAAAAAACTGTATAGAAATGTACTGCATTGCCCATCCATGGATGCCCCACATCACCTAGGAGAAAATTCTCTCTTACTCCCAGAGTGCAGTAGCAACTTCCATCTTTCTTCTTGAGCTATGTTCCTTCTCTGGGAGTGTCTTACCAAGAATATCTTTCCAAGGCTGCCACCTTTCTCTATGGACCTGTTATCACCATGAAAAGGTGTGGTATTTTGTAGCATGAGAGTCCTTCCTTGCCTCTGCTTTGCTGTTATGTGAGCAAAACAGGCTTGTCCAGGAGGCAAATGAGCTAAAAACTCCCTCCTCTTCAGTCTTCAGCATATTCATTCATATCATTATCCTTGTTTTCTTTCAATTCTTTAAAAATATATTTATGAAGTGGCTTTATCCAAGCCTGGTATATATCCACCCTGCTCAACTCTTTTCTCTTGATTCAGAGCTGCTGTTAACTCCATCCTTTGCATGGAGATTGAGATGCTGGAGCGGGCCGTCCCTGCTCCTGTAGTGCCACAATCTGGTATGTCCTTGCTGCTCATGGGATCTGTCTGTGTCTGCTATCCACCTATGAAATGGCTGCAAGGATCTTTGACTCCCAGGTAGGATAAACTACCCGGTATGTTTAAGGCCACATGGACATGACCCTGGCTTGTAACAGCCCAGCCGTAGCAGCAGAGCAGCTGAAACACCCAGTGCTGCAGAGCATGAGGGCAGCAGGGTGAGTGCAGAGTGCTCCTGGCATTCAGTGCACAGGTTTCTCCTGAGGCCCAGACGGCCATAATGGTGGGAGGGAAATCCTTCCAGGAGAATTTTGAATAACAGAAACACGTGACACATCAGCATTGTAGGGCACGGCTGGGATACTTCAGGCCCAACCTCTCTACCCATTTCAGCAGTGTTTCTGCTGCTGTGTGAGGCTGGAGTCCACAAGCATGGAGAGCACATCTGGGCTTTTCAAGGATTTGGTTCTGCGTACTAGCCTGCAGCCCGCTCTTACTGACCAAGCTTTAGTTTGAAATACAGAGTCAAACTGCTAAAGCTCAAAGAAGGACTAAAGCTGGAAAAGAAGTCAAAGCTCTAATTAGCAGTACACAGCTTGTAATAACCTGGCCATGCACCTTCCTATTCCATCCACCTCTCTAGCTGCAGAGCTCTTGCACACAGTCATCCACCCTAAGTCATCCCATAATTTTTCTAGTCCCAAATTCACTGTCTCTTTGTTTCTTCACAGCTCTTCACTCATCTATGCTGATCAGTCAATTAGGTGTTCAACAAAGACCCACCAGTCATTTCAGTTCACACTCTTATACGCAGTGCTCTTGCTTGTAAAAATTGCAAACCAGCCCAAGCCGATATTTAAGACAGCCAGTAAACATGTCCTCACCAGTGACTGATGAGGGGTGTTTCTGCACACACTAATGAATGCATATATTGAGATACATGCACTTTATTACATCAGGCTTTACACCACTTCCTCTGGGATGAATTTTATAGACGCAGTAAGGTTTTTACAGCATTTGAAAAGACTCAAGTACTGAAAGGTAGATTTATACACCCTCTAGTTTTACAAATATGGTGTACAATCAGTGGTCAGTGGATTTCTAAGTGACCTCACTAAGGTTTTTGCCCTTTTAACTGCAGAACTGTAAGTCCTGAAGAGTGCAGAAATCAAACATATAACATGGTGGGAATTCAAAAAGGGGAACATTTAGGTATTTTACAGTCATTCCTATAAACTTAATTCAGCTCTTCATTCAGAAGAGGTCTGTAGACATAATCAAAGGTTGTGGTTTTAATTCATATCATATTCGTTGTGTTATGTGGTGTTATTTTTATAGTGATCACAGATAGTCGACTATTAACTTAAACTACTAGTGGAAGTTTATTTTTCAAAGTTATTCCTAGCTTCCTTTTGTTGGTCTCTAAGTAACGAAAATTTCTTGAGCCTGACTTATTTGCCATCTAGAAAGGACAGACTCTGGGATGGGTTACCACTTAAGCTGTGGCCATCTAAATCACATGGAAGTATAATTAATGACCAGCTTTAATGACCTTTGAACTGGGCAATGAAAACTTAGTTTTTATAGAATAAAACTAGCCAAATTCTGCTCTACTTTTTCTGTACATGGGAGCCGAAGTACATGGGAGGTAAATTTCTGAAACTGATAGCAAAGTTTAGTCCAAGACCTGGGCAATCATTGACTTATCCAGAAGAAACAGCAGGCTACTGACAGTTGAATGCCTGATTTATCTTTTGTGCTGGTGTAATGTTTTGCCTTTAATATATTAATTTCTGATTTATACTGGTGTAACTAAGAGGAAAGTCTGTTTCCAAGGCTGAAGGGGAGTTGATGATGACAAATAATGAGAGAGGTTTTCAAAATTCTCTAAGCAATTAATTAATCCACAACTTCAAACCACAGATGATCCCCACACTGTTTTCTCGAACTTACTCCAGTATTATTTTAAAAGTCTCCAACAGCCTTTTCCTGTTCCTGTGAGCACCTGCTGTGCCATCTTAAAGATGGAATTGTCTACAAGATACCCAAAGCAAAGGCTGCTTCCTTTAAAATGTTCCTTCTCCCAGTTTCATCATGTTTGGAGCCCCCATGGAATAGAGATTATTCCCCAGTTGTTGTGCTCAACTGCAAGGAGGGAAGTGGTGGGTGAGGGCTGTCCTGAGTGTCATAGTCCCAGGCTACGTGGCTGCAGCAGTGTGTCACCCTGCCACACAGAACGTTCTCTAGATGACCCTGTTGTCCCTGGTCGGGAAAACAGATTTTGGAAGCCCTAACCAGGACACAGAAGTGACTTGGAAAGCAACTTGGGCCCACTGAAGGTCAGGAGGAAAAAGAATGCACTGCTAAAACATCAGAAAGAAAACAGTAGGGCATGGGCTGCTCATACCCAGGGAAAACACGCGGCAGGTTTTTGCCTGGGATGAGGCAGAACCAGGCATCCCAGGACCCAGGAGCAGCATGGTGAACTGTGTTGCCCAGAAAAAAGGTGTCCTCTGTCCTCTGACTGGAAGTTCCTTTTGTACCTGAGAGGCAGCATCTCTCACTGGGTTTCTACATCCCACTTAGGCTTTATGTTGGGAAATAAATGTAATTGTTGGATGCACACCCATGAAAGTTTCCTGCCTCCAGCACATGTGATGGTCTGACAGCATCAGTAGTTCTGCTAATGTTTTGCCAGAAGGTTGGATCTAATGTATGCTTCAAGTCCAACATGTCTTATACAGCCGCAATAAAAATCTGCCTTTCATCTGCCTATTGCTATTCTATCAGTTTATTACAGGCAAACCCTCACTTGCTCTTTGACTTAAGAGCCTCTGAGGCATCCTCTTGTCTGTGTCACCGCTCTTTGTGAGGAGTCTTTCCCGTCATTAATTATTGTTCTTGGATCTCCCCAAGTAGCTGAGTCTGGGGAAAGATGAAGGAGACCCCTTGCAGGAGTAACCCACAGTTCTCATTTAAGTGCCATTAAGAGACACGTCCACCCTGTTGAGTTTTAATGTCTGTAGCTATTCTTTCTGTAGACCCCCATACCAAGACAGAGCACTTCAAACGATGCAAAAGTCTTTGGTCATGTCCAATCTATTTCTACAAACATATGCAGGATAAAAGATCCTCAGCTGAAACTATCCAAGAGCTTCAGACAGTCCAGACACTTCTTCCACACAGATGTGCTTTTCATCCCACTCACGAAAACTCTCATTTGTTGGGGCTTAAATTCTGGCCCTGTAAGAGCCAATTAAGCACTTTGTTGCTGAGTTCAGCAGAAGCCAGATCTCTGCCCAGATGTTCCTCCTTTGCTTTAACATCTTCCTGCACTCCTGAGCTCCTGTTGCCACTTTGTTGCGCTTCCCTTCACACACTTCATTCCTTTTCTTCTCCCCGATTGACAAACAACTATTTCTGGCAAGCAGCAGAAGCAGCAGAAGATGCTTGCTGGTATCCTTGCCAGATGATGTTTCCATACAACTGGGTCAGTGTTGTGACTAGTGCAATCATTCTGGGGGATACTGTGCCCTCATTCATGACAACAATTGGGCTCTCAAAACCCCTCACATAAAATAGCTGGCAAGAGCATCCTGTTATCTCTCTTTTTTTGACTGTGTGTAGCTAGTACAAGCTACTCTGCCTCATGCATGCTGTGCACTGGATACAGCTATGTGAAGATTTCAATTTAGTTCTTCAATTGCTTTTTCTGCTGGGTCTGATCTAATTGCTGTCAGGATGCATAGCTGGCACTTCAAGTAGTAATGGGAAGACCTAGGAAATGCTTTTGAGCTTTAAAATCTCCTTAGGACAGCTTCTTTCTCCTTTCAGAAAATTTGCTAAGCTTCTAAAACTTGTAAAAATAATTGGTCAATGTGGAAGAGAACTTGGACTGTAATACTAATGTGCTAAAATTCAATCACTGCGCAAACCATGGCATCACTTCAACAGATACAGCTTAGCAAGCATTAGATTTACAGCCTTTTTTTCCCAGCTTGGTCTGCAGAGATAAATTCTTCAGCAGTTCTCAGGACTTTCCTGGATTATTCTCAGTCAGACAGATCTCATATGTCTCCTTTTCCAATCCTAATAGCTTTACACATACAGTTCCATTCTCTGGGTGTATTGGCCTCCTTTGGTGTTTGGATCTTAGCCTTCATTTTCACTGAAAGTTTTGGCAATTTTCAGGGAATTGTCCTGAAAATTAATAGATGGGTGAATAGTTAATTCAAGACCAAGCATTGCACACATGGGAGTGTTTCTTTGAGAATGGACATCTCCTGATTAACACCTTGGGATAATAGGACTGGCTGTTACTTAGGATGTTTGATTCCTTTGTGTCTCCAAATTGGTCATCCAAACACCCTGTCTGCTGGCTCTGGTTCAGTTTCTGTTCCTTGTTTTGGCAATATATTATAGGGCAAACTCCAGACGGGGTAGGACTTAGATTATTGTTATCATTCCCAGTTTCTCTATTCTGGGTGGGTGTGGCAAGTTGATAATTTATTTTGGTACAAAGAGCAATTAATGGAGATATTGTGAACTCCTAGTTGGACCACTTAAGTGTTTCCCTGGGACCAGCTATAACTGTTTCAGGTAATTGGAGTGTGTAATGGGTGTAATTAAATACACAACTCTTAGCAGCTAATTCCTATACCTGGCAGGTCTTTGAACTGTGCCAATTTAGGAGCCATAATATATGCTGTACCTCTGGTAGGACTTAGCAATAAATGTCCAAGGAAACCCCTTGGACACATACGGCATAAAAATCTCAGTCTGGTCAAGGGCTATTGACACACTCAAAGGTACGATACCGATGCGATGACCTTGAGTTGAGACTCAATGTGATGAAATCAGAAACGTGAAATTTAAAAGGAAGATAGCGATTTCCACTACGTAAACATGGAAGGATGCCTTAAAGAGTGATTAATGTGGCATCCCATTAGCTTTAAGTACTGCAGAACATCTGGCATATTTCCCCCTTGACTACAAATTTCTGAGCACTGGTGTTATGTCATCTCACAGTACTCATTTTCTCCCCATCTCTATAATTCATCTCAGCAATTGTTGTTCATATGAAAGTAATTATATAAATGCACTTGATTAAATTAGCTTTCATCTAGTACGGTTTTGGGTTTTTGAAGTACGGGCATTTCCCCTCCAAAAATAACTCAGAGGAACTGATGTACGTATTGTGCCACATGATGGAAATTAGAGTCACCCAGCACTTCTAAACCAGTACATTTCAGCACACCTAGGGCCCAAATCCTGTACCTGGGGTCAATCCACTGGGCTCCTCTCACAGAGGTACCTGGGCAAAATTTAGTTCATGGAAGCAGCCAACTCACTGAAAATTTAATGAAATTCTGGAAGCTGGCATTTCTTGTTCAAGTTTTGCTGATTTGCAACCCTTGGAGGTTTCATCTCTCTCAGAAGTCAGTCAGTGATAAAGACCAGACTGCATGGCACAGTGACCTTGGGCTCTCTGTTCCGTTGCCATGTCTTGGGTGCTTTAACACTGAGCAGATTGGGTCCAAGTGTAAGAGGATAAAGTCAGAGTGATTAGGGATTTGTCCCATGACTTCAGCACTGTTGGATCCTCTTGAACGCCTTAAAAGCCCTCATAAATTACGGACATAACTGTGCATGCCAACACACACTTTTGAAATGTTAATTTTTTTGATGTCTTGAAGCTGATTAAAAAAAAACCAAAATAACTCACCACCTCAAGGAAGCAATATGTGTAGCAATATGAATTACAGTCTTTATGACTTTCCCTGGCTCCTGCCTCATAAGTGTGGATGAGAACTGTATCTGGTGGGAGCCACAGCGGGGGCAAAGAGTGGCTCCCAATCCTCTCAGTCCTTTTCTGACTGCGCTCAGCATTCAGCCCTCTGTGTTGCGCTAAAGTCATTCACTTTGGAGCATTCCAGAATGAATTTTTTTTTTAAATACCCCCCACTTGGAGGATGTCCCTCTTTCTCCCCCCACCTTTATTTTGAAGAGCAAAAAAAGGAAGCACCTTCTGTACAGGGCTGGTCACATGTCACTCCTAACCACCCACTCTCCTCTCTTCAGCATCAGCGGTTCTGCTGCGGCAGGCTGACCTGACTTCACTTGGGTGCTAGACAAATCTCAGCGTGCAAGTGTCGCCTGAGGGAACATGAGGTGGGAGGAGGAGAGGAGATGAACGTACCAAACCTAGGATATGTTACCACCAGTCCCTCACTGCTGCGCTCACTAAAGCAGGAGTGACAGAAGGCAGGAGCACAGGCAAAGGGAGAGGGGCTCCTTCGCTCCACAGGCACTGGAATTAACTTGTGCTTTGTTGTATTCACAGAGCGGCAATGGTCGTGCCATTGCACTAAGCAGGAAGCAGTCCCACACTGTGTATTTTGAAGGGGATTTTTTGTTTCTTTGAGTGCTACTGGCTGTCTTTCACCATCTCACCCCAAGTATACTTCTATATAGAAACTGTCTCAAGTGTACTTCTAAATATGGAGCTGTTCCTGGAATGCGTGAGTTGCAGGTTGTACCCCATGTCTTGAGAGGAGTTTTCTTATTATCTAAGTTATTTAATAGAAATATAGATCTCCTATCAATGATATAATTAAGCCCTGTTAGGGGAGATAAAGTTTGAGATGAATTACGTGTTTGGAATTCTCCATTAACCTTTTGATCCCTAGGTCATCCAGAGCTGGTCACTCACATCCAGTCAAAATACAGCACTAGTCACCACAAAAGTCACAAGAAATCCTACTAATAGGATATAAGATTAATAGCAGAGAGAGAACACTGTAAGAGGTTTGGGTTTGGATAAGCATGCACCAGGCTGGCTGCTTATCTGAAATGCATCCGAATGGCTGTTGCCTAAAAACCGTGAGCTTTGTAAGAATGAGCTTTGTAAGTCGACTTGTCCTAGCTTTTTGTTTTAGTTGGTCAAAAAGGGAAAAATATGAAATGCTTCCATATTAGGAAAAGGCCCAGCAAGGAGATTCTTCTTTAGAAGAGACAAGCTGCTAACAAAGCTGGTTAAAGGCAAGGACTTTCACTTACTCTGCACTGTGTTTAATGCACACAAACACCTTCCATTAAAATATGTTTTCAAGGCTGCAAACTCATGCGCTTGTATTAGGAAATGCCCAGATTAAAATCATCCACACACCTTCAGTTCATCCCATTCAGAGTCTAGATTCCGTGGTGGTCCATAGCTTCCCAGTGCCACACAATCTGTGTTGTGCTCACCCTGTCTCAGCCCCTGGACGTAATAGATGATGTTTGCTTAGGGAGAAGCTGCGCAGCGCATTCCTGCCCCTGTGTTCGTCCTGTGCAGTCCCACACCTCATTTACCGCCCACCGGTAAGAATCACTCATATCTTCATGAGCCCTCCGGCAAAATTTACAGTCGGCAGAGGGCTCTTCACAGGTGTTCAGAAATAGCCTCTCGCAATAACTCTTACAAATGAAAAGCAATTCAGCACCTTTCTACACATAAGGAGTATTAGGCAAAAAGAGATGGAGGTGAAAGCAAGTTTTCCATGTACTACAATTGCAGCTTTAAGTGTTCAGCACTTCTGCCAGTGAGACTGAAGAGTTTTTAGGCAGAAATAAGAAAATGGAAAGTAAACAATCCCTAACCATGTCAGAATAGGGGTTTGGGGGCATGAGGGAGGGTGTCTACTCCATTTTTCTCTGTGAAAAATGCGGATTTGAAACAGCAATGTTTTTTGCATCGTGTCTGCTGTGCTGTTGCTTTGAATGTAAAAATCCCCTTGTTATTTTATTGTATTAAAAGGCAATTTTTTATTTCAACCTGTAATCTTGCTTTAAAATTATTTTAAAAACCATTAAGCAGATGTTAAACCTAAACAATAACAAAAAATTATTAGTCACTATGCCAGCTGACAACCATGTGTGAGAAGTCTGGTTGAAGGGACTAGCTTAGCATTGCACCAAGGTCCCAGACTTGGGGGGAGCTGAAATTTCTCACAGCAGTCTTCAGTTGCCTTCATCTTGTATTTTGCAGTTTCTTCCAGTCCCCTGCCTCACTGGCAACAGCTTTTCCAGCTTTCTCAGCCAATAAGGACATTCAACCAGGTTAACAAGCATGCTACTGGCTCACCCAGAATCGTTCTCATGCAGAAGAGGGTGGATGAATCCCCCCGAAACTCAGTGCAGTCTCCTTGCTGGCCCTCACAATAAGTTTTAGTCCCCTGAAAGCCAAAGCAGATGAATAGTAGGGACAGGTGCAGAGCAGCATCTTCCTGAGATCCTGCACTGGGTCATGGCTGAGGCATATCCTGGATGCACACCCATATCCCCTCAGTCAGGTGAACATTTGTTGCCCCTAATTTATGCCCTGCCTAAAGTTGTGTGGGCTCAGTGCAGGTGTGAGGAGGGGTGTCTGTTCCCCACTCCTCTGCTAATATTCTGATTATGGTGGTTTATGGTGGATTATGCATTTGCCTTGGCAGAGACTCTGCTTGCATAAAACCAGGATTTTTAACTTTCAGATCTATTCAGAGAAGTTGGGCAAAGCTTTATTATTCCCTACAGCAGAGGACATGTTTGTTTGCAAGACTGACTCAGTACCAGTGTTTCACACAAAAAATGATGAGACTAGGAAATAAATATTGGAGAGAAAGGGAAAGTTGCCAAGATGAGGCATTTCCTTGAGACACTGAAGGCTGGGTTTACACATTTCAGAGTGTTTCTGTCCCTTTGTTCCCAGATGAGAAAAATTCCAGGATAGTTGTTCTTCCTTTGGCAAACTCTCCTTCTCTCCAGACCCTCTTTCCCAGGTCCCTGTGCAGAGGTCTCATCTGTGTTAAAATAGGTGAAGCATGTTGGCATTTACTGCAGGAGGTTAATATTTGGAAACAAAGCCAGGCAGACTTTGTTCCCAGGAATCAGTGCTGTTGGCAGCATGCATGCTCATTCATGGCAGCTGCAAAACAAACCCTATTCCCGGTAGCTGTTGTTACTATAAGAATGTAAAAGCTGTTCATCCACCACAGACAGGAACTAAAAATCAGCATGTACTCACTGTGGCAGCATTAGCAACACTGCCTGCACAGGCTATTCCCAAATATAGTTTAGTCTTTTTCAGGATGAGCTCCGATTCATTTCGTGAATGTAAAACTCCGTGGTTAATAAAACTAATCAAATCAAAACATCATCCTTTTACTTGAAAGGTGTGATGTGCCCTCACAGAGAGGAGTTTTCTAAGTCAGGAAGCTCTGCAGTGCCATGAAGGTGTGAAGAATTCCAGCTGCTCATTGAGCTGTGTTGCAGCATAACAGCAAGGAAAACATGGCACATCCACCCCTGGCGTCACTCTGTGGTCTGACAGGCAACACTCCTGGGATGAACTCACCCTACTCAGTTTAAACAGACTCCTGACTGTGAGTAAGAATAGGAATGGATGCAGAGGTGCCCCCAGACTGAGCACATTGCTATCCTGGAAACCACCATACCGCAACACAGCGTTGTCATGTGCAACTGCCAAGTACTGCACCTGAAAGAGGGGAATAACCTCTTTTAACCTAATAAACCAAATAAAGTAGGTTTGTTTCCATATGCAAGGTACTGAATACTGCCTTCCTTGATGTACATACAGAGGATGTAACACTTGGCAATAGAGTTTGGTGTTATGCAAGATGATTTACGCTTAGGAAGGGCTGTAACTATGTTTTCTCTTTCTTGTGTCGTTTTGCATCAGGCCATTTCACTGCCGGCAATTGAACAGATCTGCAAGCTGAGCAGGCAGGGGAAGCAGAAAAGCGAACACACATTAATAATGCTGGTAATGCCCCCATTAATGCCTGTCACTGCCAATCTCTAGCTCAGTGCAATTATCAAACATCTGATGGGAAGAGTGATAGGCTCGTGCCATGCAGCATGCAGCTTTTGGAAAGCAGTGAGGCAAAGCCAGTGCATCTGAAGGGAATTAATGGCAAATTGATGGCAGCCGGGCAATATTGAAGCAGCAGCCGGAACAGCTGTTGCTGATGTTCTCCTGTTCTGTCATCCTGCCTAAGCCAAGCAGAGGCTGCCAATACATCCTGCACATGCAGAAAAACTGACCACTTTGCCTTGGCTGGCTTATTCATGGTAGCTTCTTTGGCTTGAGCCATCACCTCTTTATTCTGAAGCTTGCTTGATTAAGCTGGCAGTTTGCTTTAATAAGAGCCTTCCCCCTGTTGCCATCTCTTTCCTCTCCTCATTTCAGGGTACAGTGAAAATTATGCATAATCCTTTGCCACAACAGAGCTTAATTTTAACCCCTGTCCCCCTCTGTTTCATGTCTCTAAAGCAATGCTGAAACAGAAAGAGTAGCAAGGGTTAGCTGAGCCATTCCAAAGCTTTCTATCTCTTGCTCCACAGCAAGACAGTTCTTGGGGGAAAAAGCAGGTGTCTTATCCTAGCAGCAGAGCTGTACTAAATGATCCCTGGAAAAAAAAGGAGAAAAAAATGTTGAGAGTAGATTAAAAGATTTAATGACTTACACAGGGACAATGTTTTATCAGAAGAGAAGAGGGGTAGCTCCAGCCATCCACCCACATGTTCCTTCATGCTTTCTCTATCCAGTGAATTGAGTGGTTGTGCAGAAACCAATGTCATGAGGTCTTTTCACAGGGCTGAAAAGAATTGCCCTCCTCACCGCTTTCCTCAAAAGAGCAGGACTAGTGCTTTTCTCTCACACTCAGGCTGTGTAAATCCAAAATTACTCCACAGAAGGTAATTGAGTCCTATGAATAAAGGGAAACAGGCTAAAGTAGCTCAACACTGAGGATCACATCATCCTGGAAACAGATTCAGAGCAAGCCTGACTACAGAAATCTAATTGTAAAGTGCAATGGATGTGATGATGTACAACAGATATGAAAATGTCAGTGGCTTAATGTACAATAGTCATTTTATCGCAGAACACAGATTTTTGCATCCTACTGAAACCTCAGCTGACATATAGGAGACTTCATGACAGGTCTTATGGGAAATTTTATCGAGAGTTGAAAGTGGATTTTAGTTCTCTGTAAAGCAGTGCCCTGATTGTGGAAGTTAGTCTAATCATCCAGGACTCCATGGTTTTATGCAACAACATAACGTCACACTACACCTCTGGGAGCAGTGCTAATAACACAAAAACTTTTCAATTACATTTGTTACTGTTGTTTGCATTATGATGCTCCTAGAGAGTCAAAGGCTGGGTCAGGGTCCCACTGTCTTAGGAAATATGGAAATGTGTAGTAAATTACCATTCTTGCTCTCAAAATTTTAAATCCAAAATGATAATGTATTTTCAATCCGTATTTAATGACAGTGTATTGATATAATATTTTTCATCTCAAAGACTCTGTAATCACATCTCATTGTATGATGTAGTCACAGTGCAGAGTGCAAGTGCTAAATATTCACTATGCAATCCAACAGTGAGGAGACTCTAGCTCAAGACAGATGAATAAAGGTTTTACTTACAGGGCAAGTGCTAAGGGAGGATCAGTGTTCACACAATCCAAACAAGAGCAGAGTGTTTAATGCCTGGCTTGAAAGAGTCATGGGTAATAAAGTCCACAGTTTCTGGCTTCATCCTACAAATACTGGAATTATTCTACTTGGATATGAACATTGGCTGCTGCAGTCATGCATCTGCTTGGCCAGAATAGCCAAGGAATATCCCATTCATCCATATCTCCCTGTCTCTGTCCAACCATATCACTTCCCTGCTAGCACTGCTGAAATTAAACAATTCTCAGCATTACCAGTTCAAATCTCTTTTCAGTGGTTTACATAACTGTGCTTGCAAAAATTGGCTTAAAATGCTTCGTAAGCTGAATCTTTCAAGGTCTATTACGTAGCTCACTGGTAACGTTCGTGTTACAGCAAAACAGTTCTCCTTGCAACAGAAGCTGTCAGAGTTTTGCTGCCCTTATTTCCTGTGTCTTGAAAACTGGGATGAAAAAGCACAGTCATTGTAGGTACCACACACAACTGGTATGACAAAGAAGCACTGACACCAATGGCATCATTTTCTCAGCTGAGAAGAAAGCAAGGGCCCTGAGCTGAAATGCATTTGAACTGAGTAGGCTGTTTTGTTAGTCCTGTGTTGCCCATGGAATCTGCAGTATTGCTTACTGTAATCTTCAGCAGGAGATGGAGTTTGGCTTTCATGTTCTGTTTGTCACAGGCTGGAGCAGGAAAAAACCAGCCTGGATTCAGTACTTCCTTGGAATATTTCTGGATGACAAAGAGGTAGAGTTCTTGTGAGCTGCTGTGAGGCGTTCTACTTCAGACGTGAAGTGCATGATGCTTATGAGAGTTGTGAAGATACATGGCAATGTGCATTAAGGTTTCCACAACTCTACTCCCTTCTGCCACCTGCCCATCTTGTTTATTGATTACAGCATTTTCTCTAGAAGCGCTGAAAATGTTAATCTCATCCAGACAGATGTAAAATGGTTACAAAAGGTCCATGAATTTGCAAGGACAAAGGACATGTATTGTGAGCAGCCCTCACCCACCTGACATATGCCTTGTCCACACGTGGATTAAATGTCAATTCATTTCTACGGGTTCAGCAGAGGAAAGTGAGGATGGTTTAAAAGCAACACCCTCCCCTCTCCTCTCCCTGCCACCATAAGCAGGTATGTACACTGGGTGCCTCTGAACTTCCCTTATAGAATCAGATAATTTTATTTCAACACAAGAACACCATGGGTATGGGCACATAGAATCATGGAGTCATGTAGGTTGGAAAAAACCTCTAAAATCATTGAGTCCAACCATTAACCCAGCACTGCCGAGTCCAATACTAAACCATGTCCCTAAGTGCCATGTTACATTCTAGGCCAGCAACTGGCCTTGAGCATAAAGCCTACATGTCATGGTCAGAAAACCTCCCTGTTTGGTTGACTCACAGACCTTCAGTGGAAATAAGGAGTCTGAATTACAATAATTGTACAGCCTATGAGGAACAGTGCATTCTCAAATAACCATAGCACCTCACTCTCTGATCATTTGCCTTATCTCTTCTGTGAAAAACAGCATGTCAGATCTCTCATGGTGCTTTTGAATGTAATAACATAATGTATTGCCACTTAAAGTGTTACATTTCTTCATTAACCATCCTCACCATGTAGTGCTCTATCACACGTGGCAAAGGACAGCTGGTTTTCAAAGAGTGTAAAGAGTCAGTGGTGGGAGTAGAAAAAACAAGGTGAAAAAACCTGGAAAAATTGTTGTACTTAATTTTTTTCCTTGTTTGTTTCTATGCCTCTCTTTGATTCATTTGGTATATTCTGTTGTGACTGAAGTGTGTTTTTGAGTGACCAGGAATAGTTGTGATGGTCTTCTGACAAAGTAAAGCATCATGAGGGGAGGGAATTTATGCTCTCTGTGTGCAGAGCTACCAGAAATACCAAAGCAGCAGGCTCATATTTCCCAGTCATCCTTCGTAAGGGTCAAGTTCATGGAGAAGGTCCACTGATAGGGCTGGGAGGAGGAATAGGAGGAGAAGGGTGTGCTGACACTTGATCTGACAGTGCAAGGCAGAAAATACAATTTCTTTTCATCTCCAATCTTTCCTTTTCCCTCTGCTCTGTGTCCTACTAATGATCTTTCTGTTCCTTTTCTTGACCTTGTTGCTACAAAAACATTTAGATTCAATTCATTACTTCCTGTTTGTTTGCAGTGTGGATCAGCTCTACATTCAGGGCCCGTGCAAGTGTGTAACTCCAGGACTCCATTTACAACACCAGGATTCTTAAACCATGATGGTGATCACCTGTCACTTGAGGCGCTGCTGGAATCAGCTCTGTCTTCCAGCAGGAGACTGGGTCACACCATGCTCTCAGTGCACCTGGGTGTTGTAGACAGTGAGCCCATGGCACTAGACATTATGAAAACCCCCTGGAGCTAAATGGAGAAATTCTCCCCAGGTTAAAGTGACTAAAAAGGTCTCTCTCACAATGCCCTGTTCTGTTACAGAAATGTACCCTGGCTCTGTCTCTCCTATTGGCCCATTGGCCTCCCCTGCCCCTTTCTACCCTATATGGCCCTAATCCAGAATGTTCTCCCTTCCCTGTTTCCCCATTCACCCTTGTCCCTTAGTCCCTCCCTCACTGTTTCCCTATTCGCCCCCATACCTTAGCCCCACCTATGTACTGCCCCATACCCTCAGCTCTCCTGACCCCCATATTTAAGCTGGAACTCTGTATGGCTCTGGGTCTTTGTCACTGCCCCCATTCACTGCATCTTTGTCACGGGCAGCAATGCTGGAATAAAGGCTGCAGTGGATCTGCACACAAAGACCCTTCCTGCCTCTTTGCCATTGACCTGTCAAAGGAGCTCTCCGGTGGGTGTGTGGGGGTGTGTGGGTGGGGGTGTGGGTGTGCTTGTGTGTAGATGCCGAGCGACTTTCAGTCAAAATTCAGTTTCAGAGTCAGAGCACCCCACCCAGAGCACCCCCGGAACCGACACCTGGGCAAGAAATGTTTTACTTCTCCCACAACAAATCTCAAAACTCTGCATTATTCTCCTGCTGTGTGTCAGATCAAAATTTTCATTTCGAATAAGAGACAGTCTCCTTCCATGACATTCCCAAGTCTGAGACATTCATTTCAGATGGTGAGGCTCCAGGTTTAAAGGGCCCATGTATTCATAGAGGCTGTGCTGATTACAACTAAAGCTGACTTTGGGTTCTATCCTAAATCAGGTGCTGTGTTATTGACTACCCTGGCTGAGAATGCCCTCAGTTCCTTTCTTGATGAAAATGTCAGAATCAGTGATTTTCTGCAGCAATGAGCACAGGGATCAGGGAGCTGACCAACTAATAAGAACATTTCATCAAAAAAATTCTTGAAAACATAAAAGCACCACATTCTTTAAAGTAGTTGCATATTAAAAGATTCTAAATGGCAATATTGCAGGTTCTATTATCCCTTTAAAAAGCTCCATTTGACTAGGTGAGTTTGGGTCTGCTCTTACAGGGATACAATTAAAGCAAAATGTTCTATTGTATCAGCAGCCACTGGAGATAGGAAACCACATTTTCTTCAGCTCTGAAAGGGTAAAATAGTGCCCATTCTACATGTGGCAAATGTTTTCCATGCAAAAAGTGGGTCCACATACTCTTCTAAGCCAGCCTGCCCTCTGTATACTGCCAGTTCACTCCTGATCTTATCCCTGCCTTTCCAGTTCTTTACAAAAACCTTGAGCTAGCCTTTCCTCCTTTGAAGGAGTGATTAGCTCCCAATAAGGAGGAAGTCCATCCTGCAACACATTGTTGGGTTTTTTCCTATTTTGTTCAGCAGGTACAGCTGTTTTTCTGTCTGGCTGAAATGCTGTGAATGGCCCTTCACTCAAGTCAGAGAACTTTCTCAGCAGGAGGTCAGGCAGCCAAACATTTGACTGTTTGCTTTGTTAAAAAAAAAAACAAAAAAACAAAAAAACCAAAAAAAACTTAAATCCTTTTGCTTGACTGTGGTAAATTGTTTTTGAGTCCTTAGCAATTGTCTTTGTTTCTGTGTAAGTTACAGTTAATGTTGACCCAGCAGCTTCCGAGCTGGCCACAGCACCTAACACCAAGAAAACCCAACTGACTGGTGAGAGGAGATCCGGGGACACTCCTACTGCACAGGCAGCCCATTACAGCTTTCAGTCAGAGTTTGGACTCTATTCTGCTACTTTTCTTTTAGACAACTGACTTTAATTCAGTGCATAGAGAGCATGAGTAAAAACCACTAATATTTGGAGGCTTGTCAAGGATCTATGAGGTTGCAGGATCTTGCCCTGATGTCAAGAAACAGATAAGCATTTTTTTAAACTGCTGCTGTAATTTCCACCCTTTGTCAATAAATTCAGAAGAATGTTCAACACTGAATGAATGTGAAGACCAAACTGACTCCACTGGGTCATGGTGGATAGATGCTGGTACAGTGCCAGAGTCCTTCTCATGCACTTTCGATGTTGAAGCTGTGTTCTCAGTAAATGGAAGACTGCTAAATTCACCTTCATGATTCTTGAAATCATGTCAATAATTTCATTGAGATGTTTAATGTGCAGTTCTGAGATGAAGGCCCAGTTTTCCTTTAGTTTATTTTCATGAAGGACTAAAATACAGGTGGTTCATGGTCAGACCTGTAGATCTGTTCCTGTGAGGAGAACAGCCCTTCCCAAAGAAACCAGACAAGAGAGAGTGAACTGGAACAAAAAGCAGGACACACTCCTATCTGCTGCACAGGTACAGCCATTAGATGAACCTGCTCCTGCTGACTTTAATTAAGATTTAACAGTCATTGTCAGGTGTAAGAAAGAGATCCAGGCACTTGGGTGTTTGTCAAAGACCATAGAGGTCTTTCTTATCCTGTCCCAGTTGAGAATATCATGCCTTACACAGCATGTGTTGCAATACCAATGTGTGTCTCCCAAGACTGGTATTTAAAAGGGCTTTC
This sequence comes from Aleadryas rufinucha, assembly GCA_013397815.1. Classification (NCBI taxonomy): domain Eukaryota; kingdom Metazoa; phylum Chordata; class Aves; order Passeriformes; genus Aleadryas; species Aleadryas rufinucha. The sequence goes on along the minus strand of VZTH01006744.1, from coordinate 186,770 downwards.
ACTACATACTCAGACTCACAGTGGAGTTGTGGTAGTTCCAAAAATTTCTATACACTGGCCTTTAAGTTCTTTGCCTACTCCAAATGCACGTCAGAGCAATTTAACTGGAATGTCTCTCTGCAATTACCATAGCTCAGTTGATGTCGCAATCTGGGAATTTGCTGCCCTTTGTCTTTATGTTGGAGTCTTCAACAGCATAAACCTGCATCAAATACTTACATGGAGAGTTTATGGCTTTGTTATATTTTGTTTATCAAAAATACCTAGGTATTAGAGGGGGCTTCAAGATAGAGTTTTATGCAGAGAGATAGGTGAGGCATCAGGGCAAAATTTCCCTTCAATGTACTGTTAGCAGTGTCAGAAACCGAGAATATGCATTAAGGGATAAATAGGCTCTGTGCAGGATGGGGCTGGCTTTTTGTGTGTGCCTGGTAATCAGGAGACCTGTACATGATTTTAAATCCAATTAATTATAGGAGAAGATTAAAAACACAATTGTTATCCATATGTTGCCACAAAGATAGGTAAAAGGATGCTTTTTCACTCTGTAAAGCTTTTCACTCCATAAAGTATTATGTCCTGTTGCAATCTAGTTGATGCTCTTGCCCCTAAAAGCTGGTCATGAAACCAATGACTTTACAGACTGTGACACTATTTAGCACTCACGTCAGGCTGAGATGTCCAACTCACTGATTAGATCACTCCACACTATACTTTGTTAATTATCTTTCATTTGTCTCCGTCTGCATTGCAAGCCAACAGCTGAAGAATTATAGGAACAAGAACAGTGTACAGTTCTATTACTTAATACCACTAGTTGTATTATACTTCCGGAAATTATCTTTCTTCTTTTATACATTCACCAAGTAGAATTGCAAACTGAAGCACTATAGCTGAGACATTTAGGCCCCAGCTTTTATTTTTAAGGGCTTTTACAAATCTTGAAGTAGCTACTAATAACTTTATGGGGAGTGTCAGTGCCACAGTGGTAAAAGCAGCAGTAACTGGACTTTGTGACTTGCTGACTCCAGCAGGATAACTCTCTAAAAGCCACAGTGTGCTGTATTTCCATGCATAAAGTCTGCATGCACCTAATGATGAGACCTCATGCATGGATCTCCAAACAGTGGGGCTTGAGTAAATAGAAGGCCTGTACTGTCATTTATGAAAGAAAACTGGAAGAAGGAGGGAAAGAGGTTGCTCCATAAGCAAACTCACCATGTGCATGACAAGTGGCGCTGGATTTACAATGCATAGAGGCCACACTTTTGTCTACCTCACCTCCCACTCAGGAGGCTCTGGTGCTCCTGGATGTGCTCCTGCACAACAGCTGCAGCTCTCTTTGGAGCCAGGAGCTCCTCAGGTTTTATTCCTGTGTAATAGTTGCTGCTGGGCAAGCGCTTTACCTTCAGTGGTGATATCTATAGGAAACTCTCAGGAAACAAGATGAGAGTGCAATGTTTCTTTTACCCCAGAACGAGCACAATAGGGGCAGTCACTTGAAGACATGAGAGGACAGAGCAGATTCCACACGGATCACCCAGCAAATCCGTGAAAAGCCTGCTGGAGTTTGGCAGACAAAGGCAACATTCACCATGATTTTTCAAACCCTCCAAAGAAGCATTTCCTCCTGCAGAGCTGTCCTAAGTTGCCCAGAGACCCATTTAAAGCACGCGATACCTGTCCCCTGCCAAAAATAATGCCAAGTGGTGGTGGCAAGGTTTGTGTGCCATACTCTGTTCAAGAGAAGTTTGCCCACTGACTTTGTTTTGCTGACATCCTTGTCACATGTCATGGGTACCAAAAAAAACCAAACACTGACCCTGGTGGAAAAGGCTAATAAACCCAGTCCAGTCCTGCTCATGGTTACATTGATGACACATTCACAGCCACTGTGAACAGATTTGGAAGAAGAAACTACTTTGGACACCAATATGTGCCACCATTTTGCTATAGAAAGAAGCCTTCTGTAAAAAAAAAAAAAAAAAAGGGGCCCTATGAATGTAATGTGAAATCTGAGTGGAAAAAGGGGAAGGAGTTACACTGTAGATATTGGAAAATATAAAGCACATTTCTTTTTGCAGGCTGGTGACATCAGAGAAATGCTCTGTGACCTGGGGACTAAATAAAATGTCACCAGGCTTCCAAATCCAGTGAGGCAAACCAGTAAAAACAAAGTGGTTTTTCATGTGATTAAATGCATTTTCTCAAAAGTCTCTTTTTTTTTTTTTTTTTTTTTTTATTTGGATAAAGCAAAAAAGATCNTTTTTTTTTTTTTTTTTTTTTGTGTGTGGCAAATCAGCATTGGCACACAAGCCAGCTAGCACATTAATAAATCAAAAAACCTTACCAGATTGTGTCTGTGTATACAAATTTACCTTGTCTGATAAGATTAAAAGAGTGAGGAGTAAATCTTCTAAAAAACCGAAGTGCCAAATAGTTATTTTTAGAATTACTTCTTTTATAGCCTGATTTTAAAAATTACTCATTCTATACTTTTCCTGCATTAGAAAATGGGAAGGGTCAAGTCTGAATTGCTCCGTTGATTGCTCTAACATGACTTACAGCATGGATCCAAATTTATATGTATATACTAAAACATTTAAACATTATAATTTCAAATACTATCTATAATCATATTCAAAACTTAAGAATGCTTCCCAATAAAACATGAAAATGTTATATAAGTTGAATTCCTGAAGCTATAAGGCATCATAAATACCAACCCCTCCTCCCCACCCCAAAAAAACCCACTCAAATATGCTACATTAAAAAAATGTACTGTACTCTGGAAACCAAATTTCAGTTCTGGATTTTTGCCAATCCCAGAGCTGTTAGCCTGCCTGTGAGCGCTGAATTTGCAGTGAGATGTTTAGATGATAACATGATTTTAACTGATATACTCTGAAATAGTGTCTTGACGTCATTAATGTGAGGGAAATGACTTGGACTTGGACCAAAATTAGTCTGGCCTAAATCAGTCTGGCCTTTAAAAGCAGTTAATATAGGTCCATTTTTGGGTACTTTTCATAATCTAAAACAACAGAGGAATTAAGTCTTGACTAGGTGAGGGGACTGTGGTCCAGAGTACTCACAGGATGCAGGCACTGGGCACCAGCAGCAGTAATGGAGAGACAGTGACCCATGCTCAGACTGTCCAGACAAAGGAAATCCTCACAACCCTCTCTTCTACTGGAGGCAGGAGACACTGGTGTCATTTGGTATTTTGTGCTGATAGAAGCTGCTTTCAAAAGAGCAGGGAATCCATTTGGCCTGTTTTCAAAACCTACTTGAATATGCTCTCGTGGTTAGATTTGGTAAGTTATGAGGGCCTTGTCACCTTCAGGACACTGCCAGAAAAACAAACTACTGCAAAGAAATCAAGTGAGAAAATGCAGTTAGCAGAAAAATAATTTCCAAGTAGCTGTGAAATGGAAGCAAAGAAGGAAGGCAAAAACAAATGGAAGTGCTTGTACAGCCCTTGTACTGCCAAGAGCACCTGCCTGCCCAAATTGAGAGCTAATGTTCTACCCCTGTGCATAGCATCATACTCTTCTTGACTAAAAGCATATTTTTATTAATCCCACCTCAAAGGAGAATGTATGGCTTTAAATTACAAATGGGAATAGGTTCATGAACTCAGGCAGGTTTTACAAAGAGGCCACAAGGTTAACAAAACTCTACGGGATTCAACCATCCCTTGTACAAACATTAGCTAATTGACAGTGACATGTTTCTCTCACTCCTTATCCTGCTTCCAGAACAAGACTGTCAGGGCAAGATACCTTCCCTTGTCAGCTCAGCTGCTCAGGGTCACATCACCACATCCCCCAAGTAACACATGGGGTTGGTTGGCCATGGTAAGGTGGAATGGCATAGAAACAGAGAGATGATGAGGAGCTCACTTCAGTTGAACTGTTAGGGCTATGCTTTCAGTGAGCAAAAGGCATCTCAGTCCACAGTCAGCCAGGAAGGGGCAGTTTTGTAGAGTAGGGCATGGGCGTTGTTCTGGTGTCACCTGCACCTGAAGGAGCCCCCAAAACTGCTTTTGTCCCATGGACTCTGCTCACTAGCCCTCCCACGGGGCCCTCAGAGCCCCACAGCTCTGCTCTTTGCGCCCTGCCTGCTTTGCCTGGACCTGCTCACCGTCAGGGACAGGCAGCAGGCACTACAGCAGCCCATATGCTCATTTAGAAAAGCTCACTGGGCATTTGGTCTCAAAGATAACATCAGACCTCATTAAGCCTACACTCCGAGCAAATGTTTTCCTTCAGCCCACTTGTCAGTTTTAGGATGACAGAAGCACATCTTTCAAGTTTCTTGGTAATCCCAGTGAGATAACATATGCTGGAGCAGGGGTGGCAGGGGATTTGCAACCCAACACCAGCGTGCTCGCTGCTCTTTGAAGAGTGAGCTGTTTTGCTGCAGTGTTTAAAAACTGAGAAACGTGTCCCTGCAACTAGTGACAACCCTTGACACCACTGGACTCCCTAGTCAGCTGGCTTTCTCTTTTCCAGATGTTGCAGGGTTATCTCAGTCACCCAGACAAACATCTGCAACTTCTGTGTGCCTGCTTTCTCCCAGAGACAATCTGATGGAGCTGGAAAGCACCACGTTGTGCAGTTGATTAATTTGGTTAAACACTTAACAAATTCTCTCTTCATTATTGCAGCTGTTCATTGCTGGTCAAATCCCACAGGGCTTTTGCAGGCAAATTTCACTCAATACTCAGTCTGCATTTGAAGTACAGCACTGAACCCATTATTTACAGGCAAGCTTCTAAGTGTCTAGTAACTCATGACAAAGACAGATGCCATTTGACCTTTACCAGCTCACTGATGTGAGCAAAAAGTATCATCCAGAAAAGCAAGAGTATATTCTCTTGGGATTTTTCTTTTCTTTCTTAAAAAAACAAAAAAGAGAAATAAAATCTTCTAAGAGCCTAGAAGTGAAATGCAGAAGCATGTCTTCTTTGCAGAAGAGACCATGGGGCTGTAATGTGGCTTTTGCAAAATGGCTAAGCTGCGCAGAGTGCTAACTGGAAGTACTTCAAAGAAAGCTCGACCTACAGAATTCCCCCCCAAACTGCCCTTTGAAAGATTAGACCTCCTGAAAGTATTCTGCTGGGTCATACACACAGTGAGTCCAAAACCTCTGCTTGCTCTTGGCTTACAAAAATAGAATGTCAGCAAATTCTTGATCCTCAGCCTATATTTTCCTTTTTTTCCTTTACCTCCTGTACTCCTAATTGAGGCCTCAAGCATCACAATAAATACTTCTAAATCAGGATTCATTGCCTCTAAAAGATATTTAGGCTGTTACATGCTTCATTTAGGAAGAATGTAGCAGAGCTAGAAGCACTTATTCTTCTATTTATACTTATCTAGGAAACATATAGCTGAGCCATATACATTTATTCTTATTATTTTATTCCCATGAGGGCTCTGGTTTTGTGAGATAACAGAGCACCTGCCTAACATTAGTCAGGCCAGTATTTTATTCAAAACCAATTGGAATACTGAGCTTAAGTGGTCTACTCATCAATGCATCAATAGCCACTTTCAGTCTCAAATCCTTGTATCCTGGGATTGCCAGATCTTTTTCCATTCAGCATTGTGCTTTTCTTTTGTCCAGGAACCAAATTCAGGGAATGCCAAGGGCAGACACACAGTAAAAGTAGCCTCCCTTGCTAGGGACCTGAGATTTTCATTAACATATGAACAATCACAACAGTCTTTTCTGAAGATTTTTTTCTTGTACGCTTGTAAACAACAGAATATAATTCAGGATTTCCTATATAGGTTGCTTTAGCTTTATTGCTGCTCATACTTCTCCCAGGCATTGAGAGTGCTTTATTTTTCCTTAAATAAATTAATACCAAAAACCAAAAATTGTAACTTCAATGCAAGACTCCATTGTCCAGAAAACACAGAGGCAGAAAATGTGTATGATAAGCTAGCAAGTAATGAGTGTTGGTGGTGTCATAAACCAGGGAAACATGAGAAATAAAGGGTAAAATGAACTTGCTTTGGTAAAGTCGTTTGGAAAAAGAACAGCAGTAGAGACTTTGCATATTAGTCTTCCACATCCACATCAGATCTCTAAGCTCTGTGCTGGAACATGAATAGACATCTCTGCACCATTAAAGTGAGAGCTATTAACCATGCACAGCATATTATAGAAATGTTATCTTTCCAGCTACAGACTGCAGAGCTAATCATTCAATGTCCAGTTATTCCTAGAATGACAGCCAAAAACTTTCATCACTAAAAATGTAATCAGGAGAAAGTTATGAGATTTTATATGTAGTTTTGATCACTGGTTGAGATGTTACAGACGGGCCTCTCTTGAAAGTAATTGTGGAGTTAGCGAACTAATCATGACATACTCATTAAATGAAAGAGAAATTAAAACACATTGAGGTGGGTTTTTTTCCCAGTGCAAACTCCAAGGAATGTGTAGGAATGAGCTAGCAAAGCCAAATGACCTGGACAGCCCAGTGATTTAAATATAAAAGTTCATTGTGTCCTTAAGCCAGGACTTCAAAACCCTTAATATTTGCAGCCTCAGCATAGTAAAATACACACTTGGAAAGAGGTCTGAACTTAACTGGACTAACAACTCCTTAAAAGAAACTATTAGGAAAGTTTTAGACATGATTGTGCAAAGAGTAGAAAAACAGATGTAAGTAGTTTGTTTCCCACTTTACAATTCTATGGAAGCGAACTGGTCTGATTTAATATATTTATGGATGACATTGGTTCAAAATGGATTAGTACAAAAGAGAACATGTACCGGTAAAATTTTCAGGTGACCCAAAACTAAGGGCACTGCAATATTAATGTAGGATCCAGATATCACCCAGAGTGCTGTAGATGCCTTTCAGAATAATAATAACAAAAGAGGCTGAATTTCATTTGTACAAAGTACTGTAGATTAATAACATGAATTTTCAACCTGACACAGAAGTTCACTTGAGAATGGTACCCGGAGAAGCCTGCATAACGAAAAAGTAAAAATGTCTTATTTTATTTTATATGTTTCTAATTAAGGTATTTCCAATAGAGTTAGGAAAATCTGAATGCTAGACTCTGAGATGCTGCAGTATTCCGGAAGTCAGGCTTGAGAGACCACAGATTCAAGCTGAAACATGTGGAGACAAGGATTACTAGGATGCACAGAGAAGTAAACGTCCCATCTTACAGAAAGAGAACTAAAAGAACTTTGCTTGTTTGCTTTGCTAAATTAAGCCTGAGACTGATATGATTGCTTTCCATAAGCCAGTAAACAGAAGAGATCTGGGAGCTGAACAATACTGGCACAAGAATAAATGTGTATAAATTATCTATAAATAAATTGAGGAGGAAAAACAGAAGATTTCTATTCATCATAAGAGTGAGGTTCTGCATCTGTCTTCTGGTAGAAGTAATTAGAATAAAGAATCTCAACAGCTTTCAAACTCCATGAATGGGAATACAGTGCTGGTCATCCTATCAGCAGAATGAAGTCCATTACCCGTACTCTGACTTCTGCTGACACAGAAGAGAGCAGAGGTGCTCTTGAAAATTTTTCAAAACATTATTATAGATAAAGAACCAAATATGAAGGAGTGCTAAGGTGAAAACTAAACTCAGGTATGTTTACCTGTGTTGAGCATTACTTGTCTGCAAAGAAAACTATTGACTCACTTCAATGCAGTTATTTCTTGTTCCATTTCATTTGCTGTGAGCAATCTTTATCATAGGCTCAAGGGGCCAGTGGGCAAACAGTCTTGCTCCATCACATCAGCATTTCAGTGCCAGACAGGCAGTATAAACCAGGTCGCTGAAATAATACCAAGTTATCTGCTTTTTAATACCCACTAAATTGGAGAGACAAAAGCTGTTTGGTTCAAATTTCAGATATCATTTAGGAAATCCTTGAGTATTTTCTGCAATGAAGGAAACTGGGAAATAAACCACTGCCTTTCCAGGGGACATGACAAGTGAGTGAGTGAGTGAGTGAGTGAGTGAGTGAGTGAGTGAGTGAGTGAGTGAGTGAGTGAGTGAAGCAGTGAGGTAGAATTAGGCAGAAGGATTATTTGAGCTGAATTCTTGGTCTGTGATCCTGGACAAAAACTTTCAGCATCCCATTCAAGCTCTCTGAACTGTGGACACAGGCACAGGAGTTTTAAATTAGTGTTCCTCATTTAGAAATAGATATTCCCTTCAAAACTGTTAAACACAAATTAGAAAAAAAGCTTGAATGATGTGCTAGCCCAAAGATGAAGTAGTGGGAACAGCTGGACACTAGCCTTCACTCCAGTTTGTGCTGACCCACATACACAAGTCAAATATTTTTACAAGGAGATGCTGAAAAGGCCTTTTTGTTAGACCTCTCTAAGGCTCAGTTGGTAGGGCCTTTTCCTGATAAATAGGGGTTGGGAAGCCTAAGTTCAACCTCTGTCTACCTCCTGGCAGAAAAGGGGTTTGAACCATGTCCCACTCCACCCTTCCTGGGTCTGCTGACACCCAGGAAGCCAGAGGAAAGCCACCCCTGCCTTGTCAGTTTTGCAAATCCACCCTTGAATCTAGCTTCAAAATCAAAGTAGTTCCTTCCAGGATGGTCAAAGCAAGAAAGTTGCAGGTCACCTCTTCCTTATTTTGATCCAAACTAATGAACGCAGACTGAATTCACAGACACTTTTAACTGTTCCATTTGCTGGTTTGAGGGATTTTGTTTTGGTCAAATAATGCACTTAACCACAAACATTTGCCAAGCTCCAGCCTGGGGTGGAATTTGGATGAAATGTCTCTTCCCAGTCAAGCCTGCTCTGGCTCTAAGCTCGGATGCCCTTCTCCCCTGTTCTGCGTTACATGGGCAGCCTTTGCTTGCACAAAGCCTTTTTTTTGTTATCTCCCTGTGGATCCAGAGCTGATGTTCTTTTTTTTTCCATCTGAAAAGCATGTTGTGCAAAGACAGCACTCTGCTGACAAATTAACACAGGAAAATAGCATTATTTAAGCACAAACATCTCAAACTTTTGTCATGGTGCTCTATAAATACAACACAACAGCATCCAGTGTCTGCTCAGATCAAATGTTTGCAATGAAAGGATGTCTGCGAATCTGTTTAAGGGGGATTAAGATTCTAGCTGGCTAGATTCTGGGTCATTGGTTTAATGTCTATATTATTCAATACTGTAGTATCTGTCTGCTAGACAGCTTTAGCATCTATCCTACGGCATACTGTGCTAATTATGCTTCCCATCCTCTGCAAGGCACTTTCAGTTCCGAGCACAGAAAGTGCCGTGCGAGTGGCTGCTCCGCCTGTGACACTTTCTTAGCTGCCTGGCCCTTCCCTCCCACAGCCCTTCACCTCCTGACTGCCGCGCACACATCCACGTACTGTGCTCCTTCGTGGAGTCCTTGTAGGCACATCCCTCTAACAAGCCGTGTTTTCGTTTGCCACACTAAGCCATCAGAGGATCCAGTAGCGGTCAGCGGCAGCACTATGGGCTGTTATTAAAGCAGCAGGAGCACAAACAAACCTAGAACTGGCCCAGTAATTTTATTTTGTTTTAAGGGTCAATGAGAAAATCAAGGGGGAGAGGATGTGTAAGAACATTTCAATGTGTGTGTCAGAACAATTCAATCAACCAAGTATTTTTTGACCTGAAACTGTTTTGGGTTTTTAGCATGTTCAGAATATTTATTTCCCTTCTTTCTCCTTTCAGCAGTGGGTTGATATAAAGGAGAAAAAAAAAAAAGAAAAGAAAAAAAGAAGACAGAAAGTTTATCACAGAAAACACAAGAACATATTTTGTGGTAGAGGTTGCCCTTCTCACAGGAGGTTTGAGGGGCAAGCTGTGTTTGTCAGATGCAAACTGATTTCCCACTAATAAATAACACCCCCCATACATACACACTTGCAAAGGCTTCGTTTTCCAGCAAATTTGCTGCTCATGGAAGACACCCTGACTCTTCCTCTGCCAGCCCTTTTGCATTTCCCAGCCCTGCTGTATGAAGATTAGAGGCAGACGTGCCTACAACCCACACCCAGGAGCTTTGTCTGCCACTGCCTCTCCCGTGCTCCTGCCCCCACTGGGATTTCTCTGACAGAAAGGTGTATTCTCAAAGCACGGGAACAACAGACCTGCGATGGCAGAAGTGTGATAAATAGAGAATAATGTGTCCTGCTAGACAGAATAATGAGATTACATATGAGCTGCCATATCATATCAATTAAACCATTGGCCCTTTTAAGTCCAGCAAATCCATCCTGCCACAGTGATCAGTGCTTCAGGGAGACTGGGGAGAGAGAGGGAGGGCAGGACTGACATAACCTGCTTAAAATAACCCAGACGTTCGTGCTGCTGCGTGCCCAGGCAGGATGGGTCTGGATCCAGATCTGGCCCAGGGCACAGGGGTGCCTGCCAGCGCAGCCTGGCAGCGAGCAAGGCTTCCAGCTGCACCAGGGCGCTCAGCACTGCTAGCTCTGGGTCTCTGCCCCAAAAGGAGAGTCAGGGGGTAGATTGCCCCAGTCTGGGGGCAGCAGCCTGGGCAGCCTGGTGTTGTCCTTCTGCCGGGATGTCCTGGTTCCAGATGAATGGAGTATTTATCACTCCTAGGTGACAGCTGACAATGTCCTGAGTGCTCATGAGGCCCCATCTCGCTGTGACAACTTAAGTGCATGCAACATGTGCTTGCCTGGCCCTCTCTCCACCATGACACAGCTGTTTCCAATGGAAAATACAAGTGCCTCCCTTGACCAAACCTGTCACAGGAAGACCCAAGGGGCAGAGTGAAGTACTCCGCAGAAAAGGCCCCATCGGAGCTCTCCAGTCACCTTCTCAGCAGCCCCAGCTGCTAATGCAAGGAGAGGAATATCCCACTGCATGGAGTGATCATACCCTCAGACTTGTGTCCTTCTGACAGAGTTACTCCAGGTTTAATTAGGTGTGTTTTGGCTATTTACTCAAGTGGCTAAGGAATGTTCTGCCTTTCAGACACTGTTGTGGTCATGAGCTAGCCATGTACATGGTCTGAGAAAGGGTTTCAGTATAGGCCACTGAAATTAATGTTGTTTACAGGGCAGTATAAATCTTCATGTAATCAGTACTGATTGTTCTCTGTCTGACCTGTGTTGGATGAGCATGCCTGAACTGCACTGACCATCCACAGGTACTTGCTCTAGCAATAGGATGGATGTTAAACCTTCCTGCTCTTTCTCCAGCGGCTTTCAACACATCTCCAGTTTAGAAAGATTTAGCAGATTTTTCCAAAGGCATTTAAAAAGCAAAGCCTGTTTCCCTATTCTTTTCAGTCTTGTGGCCGAATTACCTGATATCTAACAAGGCACAAGCTGCACATTATGCTTTCTCTGGGGTCCAAGTGCTCTTAGTGTCTCTTTCCCATGTGAGTCTACTGGTGACTCTGGGATAAGCTGCTACACCAAATATCTCCACAAAACTCACCTTCTCCCCACTGCTGTGAAATTCTACAGATGAAGGGCCTGGGAAAAAGCGAACAAAAGGAAAAAAATAGAGTTGCCAGCAGTACTGGTGAAAACCTTCCACACATTTGGTGGGCTGTCTCCAGACAGGCCATGTGAGACTGACCCCTACATCCCACCTGAATTTCCTGCACCATGATGTGCAATTCTCCATGCCTTGAGGTGCCCATGACTGGCTCCTCTGCTGTGATCATGTGTACAGTGGCCATCAAAGTCCCCTTCCCACATGAGATATAGGACCTGCCCCTGTGCCCACATTTTTGGGCAGAAGTGGGTATCTGGCAGTCAGAGGAAGAGGAACAGAAAGCAGAGGGGAGTGAGGAGTATGCAGAAGATTAAGTAGCAGAAAGAGAGCTGGAGTATAAGCTGATTGGAAGCGTTCCGCAGCAAAGGGCAAGATAAGAAAGATGAAGAAAATCAAAGATAATTCCTAAAGGAAACAGAAGATGAAAAGATGAGCTCTTCCAAAGAGAGAAAAACATCATTTCTCAGGTGGGTTAGCTGGTGCCAGGGAGAAAGCTCTCACTCCCTGATGTAAGGTGTAACTGGACAAAGGTTACAGCTACATGGCAAAGATGCAGAAATGACATTGATTTCTAAGCCAAGGTTTTTTGCTATCTGAAATGGAAGCATTACTTTAAAAATTCAGTATTGTTTTCTGTGTTGTTTTTTAAACAGAGTTCATACACAGTTTAAAACATAATCACCAACTATAACAACAAAAAAGTTGCAATAATTTATCCTTTACCTGGTGAGGAACAGTGCAATAGAGCGAATTAGAAAATGCAGTAATTGCTGCCTGGAGAGTTGCAATGCCTGCTGGTTTGGGGCATCTCAGTTTGGGGAAAGATACCCTGTTAATATCAGAGGGTAAAAAAGGCTATTTGGGTTAGAGCAAAAGTTTGCCTGCTTACTCTGCCTCTGACAGCAGCCCAGAGCAAATGCTGGGGGAAACAGTGCCAGAGGTGCCAGGAAACAGCCTTCACTCCCTGGCATAGCTTTTGGCAAATACATGTACTTCTGCTGGGGCAGCTCATGATGTTGTTGGGTTTGTATTGTCGCATAACTCAATGAAAGTGGAGCTGCAGGCTATGGAGTGGTGAGGACTTTTGACTGTGCATCAGTGGAGCCTGGGACTGGAAATTTGGGAAGACCCTGGCTCTTCCCCACCTGGACCAGGGGTTCAGCCCCTACAAAGGGCACCTCAGAGCATCAGTTCTACTGGCAATTTACTTCTGAGAAGTGGTATTAGCATGGAGAAAGATGTTTTTTCCAGCACATTTCTTTTGGTGGGGGAAAAGTTGTTTTAGGTTAGGGGATTGCTGATGTAGAAAAGAGGCCGTATCTTCACGATGGTCTTTAGGGGAGAGGCAGAGCTGGTGAGCAGCAGTAGTGGGCATTGAGTGTGAGCTCCTGGGCAGGTGCAGCATCCAGGATGGGGGGCCTCCTCAAGCCTCAGATGAGCTAGTGAATGATTTTATTTCCCTTTGGCAACCAGAGGAACTCTGCAATATTTAAGAGCTTGGCAGGAGCCAGAATGAAGGGCTGAGTCACATTCCGGGCCCTGTGCACAGGCATCTGAGAAGACGCCTTCAGTGCTCATTGAAGCAGCCTTCAAAAGGACTCGGCTCCCCTGAAGCTGATAATGTCTGTGCAGTTTCAAAACAGACCACCAGTAAGGTAATGAAGGAAGCCAGTGGAAAAATACTGGCAAGAGATAACAGATTCATCTAAAAAGCCATGCCCCCCTCCAAAAAAATTGCTTAGAAGTGGGGGAGAAAAGGTCTTGTGTTGATTCAGTGTTGTGCATCAAGTCAAAAATGCCTATGACATTTTGGAAATGCCGACAGCTTGGGGAAATGGAGTGACTTGCCACGACCTCAGTCCTGCTTGTCCCAGCAGGGATGGAAGGAAAAGCACCATAACATTTCTGGAACTGCTAATACCACTGCTCTGCAAAGAATTGAGCATGCTGGGCTGCAGTGTGTGCTGAGGCACTGGCTGGCCAGGAGGATTGGGCTTGGAGGCACATGAAGGTGATCCCTCATATGGTGAAAGCTCATATCCCAGCAGCATCCCATCCTGAAAGAAAGGGGACTGGAAGGGACCTCTATCGTACCTCTGCCAGACGTGGGAGCTCATACCTGCCTCCTCTACACAGGAAAGAAAAGAGCTGACAATTAGCAAGAGGCTGAAAAGCATGTTTACTTTTGCTCCCAGGCTTAGTCCTTAGAGGACAAGATATGAACTGTTGTTTTATGAAATGATTGTATGGATGAGCATGTCAGCATCAGTACTCTGCCTTGCTTCACTCTGAGTCATACTGCAGCAGGGCTGAATAAAGATGGGCCCAGGCTATATTGTTCAGATGCAGACAAAGGCTAGTGGCTCTCCACTGTGAATGTCTTGAGATCAGCAAGTAACACAGGTTTTTGTGGAGATACTTGCAGGAACAGGGGCAGGGGCAGCTCTGTGCCCAGCCTGGCAGAAGAGACACAGGGCCCCTCATCGGAGGGATCCGGCCCAGCCCCCATTGCATGAGGTTGGTGAGTGAGCCAACTCCATAGGCAGTGAGTTGTGGTGTTTGAAGGGCCCTGCTGGCAGCATAGGAGCATGCTGTGAGCCCTGGCTGGCCAAGGCATTCACCTGAGTGGGAGTCCTCAGCTGGGGTGGGAGAGTTGCAGCTTCAAGCTCCTCATCTGCATGGTGCAGATCTGGGACCTGGGTCTGCTACGTCCAGAGCAAGTCTATATTTCGTTTATCTGAGCAGATCTACAGCCAGGATTTGTGTCAAAAGCAAGTCTTCTAATGAACAAAAAAGTATTTCAGCAGAAACCTGAAACCAGGTATTCTGCTGGCTCACCCAGGAGAGAATGGGACATGCTCACCACCCTGGCTGGCTCTGCAGCTCTTGATGCTGTAATAAACAAGTCCCTCAACCCAGCCTTTCCTTTGCTTTATCCCTGTGACAGTTCTGTGTGCTCTGCAGGCCAAGGAGGGCTGGCAGAAACCAGGGATATTCCCACCCCACGGAGTCTGGAGGCAGCGCCAGCAGCCCCAGATGCACGCAGCCAGCATCCAAATCCAGAGCCCTCAGGGAGAGGGGAAGGTGCAGTTGGCAGTGCCGATTTATTTTGGGGGAGGTTTTCTCCTTGGAGCCAGAGACATGCAGTGCCTTGAACAATGCATAATAATGGCATTGCAGCCATCAGAGCAAATTCCTTCCTCGATGTAAGAAAGGAGTTGTGAAATTCTGTTTCTAAAATTAGGGAGAAATTTCTACGTCAGCCAGAGTCTTTCGGTGAACACGTTACAAATGATTGCCCAAGTTGTGAGCAGAATAAGCAGTGACATTACAAAAGTCAAGACTGCCGTACTGTCTGTCCCTACCTGACCTCCTTAAAGTCTGAGAAATACAAAAAGTTGGGGAACTAATCTAGGCCTTCAAAGAAATGCTGCTCTGAGTCGTGACCAGCAGCACCTTGCTTTACTGGAGGAAAGAGAGTGGAAAAACTTGCTGGTACCTGTGTGACCCCAGCAGAGCTGCCCAGAACTGGGAAGCATCCTTTGCCAAGGCATCAGCTGCAGTGACGGCTGCTGCAAAGGGGCCAGGAATTAGCCAGGAAGTTGTTTAACTACCTGTTACTTTTATTTGCTTGTGTGATTTGATGGAGAAGTCAAGACAGGCTGGGTCACATCCACAAGCCACAGGCAGTTTATATTAACAGCAGGTCATAGTAACAGCACATTAAGACTTTTTTTAAAATTTGATAGCTCTGAAGTGGTGTTTTTTTTTCAATAATAATTTTTATAACACTGAAGTTACAACCAGCTTACTGTAAAACTGTTAACTTCTAAGACCAAGATCTACCTATCAGTCTTTCTTTTATATCATGTGGACTTTATATTGGTCTGCTATGTTTCTCTTTTGGAGCAGTTAGTATTTTAATATCATTAGCCTAATATTTAGTCAGAATATATATTTTATGATCCTAATAAAAATTAATTACAGTGAGGCACTCACCTCATAAGTCACGATGTGTCAGGCCTTCGCGACATTACAGATTATTACCAGGCTTGAGGAAACTAGACATTATAAGATGCAGCACCACATCAAATCTCAGAATAGGTAAAACCTGCACCTCACACTCAAATGAGAGATATTTTAATGACTGGCCTTTGGGCGTTGAAGCTTTTGCATATATTGGGAAGAGGATGCTATACGGTCCACAATTTAATACTGCTTTGTGCTTAGGGACCAATTTAAGTCTTGCTCTAGGAGAAAATAAGATTTTCCATTTTCTACCTCTGTTCCTCACCTCTCCTCCTCTCAGGTTCCCTGCTCCCATCCCTTTCCTTGCCCTAAACACTGGCTGACCTCTCTCCTCTGGGAGGGAAGGTTTGGAGCTGGATGGCTTCCATAGGAGGGTCCAGCCTTTCCCCATGCACTGTTGCTGAAGAGAAGTAACCTCATGCAGTGCTTCTGTTAGATTTTATTGTGTCTGCATTATAAGACAAAAGAAATTATAATTGCCTTTCATTCTAGAAGTAGACAGCCTCAGAAATTACCCCAAAAGGCTTTGAATCAGTAAACAGCAATTATGTGAGCTGTCTCTCTGAGGGAGGTGATGTCATAGTAATTTTGAATAAATAAAAGCACTTGAAAATTTTAAGAGCCGAAGCAATTTTACACTGTCATCCTTTCAGATTTGACTATTCATATGTTGCATTTCAGCTCATTAAGGCTGTTTCAGAGGGAGCTGACTGCAACAATTTGTGTCTTCTGCCTCATCCCTGGCCTTCCCCTGGGCTCCTAGGTCCAATCCACTATGCATGATCCAGACTTCCCCCCAGGCATTTTGCTTGGCCTTCACCTTCTGCTGTTTGAACCCTTCTATGACATCCCCAATTTCCAGGCTTTGCCTTTTCTGGCAGGCTTTCCCCTCTCCAAGGAGCAGGCAAGCAGCTGCCCCTTCGCAGCTGGTCTCTGCCCCGTGGACAGTGGATACCTCTTTGGGTTGCCACACGGACCTCCTCTGCATGCCTCCTTCTTCCCTCCCTGACCATGAGTCTCACCCTGCCCATGATGCTCCCTCACCCCACAGCACAGTGTCTGGGTTTCCCCCACCTCAGTGTCTCCTGACCCCCACAGATGACTAACCCAGATATTCACTTAGGCAATCACTCTCTACGCTTCTAAACTCCTTCTGGTTTCCATCACAACTGCCCATTTGCCTCCTCTGCATATCTGCCTTCTGCTAAAGGGGACACATCCATGTGGGGCTCCTCAGTAATCCATTTCTCCACTACCATATCTCTAGCCTTTGACCACAGCAGCTAAATTTCTTGATTGCTCATAGATTATGTGGTTGGATGTGATTGCTGTGACCATCTGCTCTGATCTCCAGTATTATTTAAGCCACAGGTCTTCTCTGAATTATTTCCTGCTGTCTTTTCTATAAATAGACGTTCAAAAATGCCAGCTCTTAGCTCGTTCTTTCTGATGATGGAGCAACCACCACAAGTGTTAGCTGTTTGCTGCTCTGCTTGCTGCTTACTATTAAAAATACATGCTTTATTTCTAGACTGAATTTGTCAGCGTCAACTTCCAGCTGTTAGATCCAGTTACATCTTTATATGAAGAGTCCTCTTTCCAATTTCTGTTCCTTAAATAGATGCTATGATTAATTCATCTCTTAAACTTTGCATTGTTAAAATTAACCATCTGAGCTCCTCTGTACTTCTGCTGTGTTTTCTCACCTCCAGCTTCTCTGTCATACCTTTGTTTTGTATTATTCTTGCACTGAGTGCACCACAGAAGGGTACATTAACATAACTATCTAGTTCTAATTGATATTCTGTATATTGAGAGACAATGTTTACTATTCTTTGTGCCAGCAATGACTTGGGATAGATGTTTCCCCCTCTTCAGGGAGTATATGCTACAGTATTCAAGAGTGATCCAGCAACCACAGAGAAAGAAAACCTTTTATCTTTGCCCTTGCAAGATGTAAATCACCTTGAAGACTTCAGATAGATATCAGTGATGTATCCTGCTTCCCTTCTTGTTCCCACACTATCACCTAAACTACAGCTCAAGAGGCTTTCAATGCTATTTTCTACATTCATTCAATACACCATGAGTCCCAGTTCATTTTTAAATAAACTATGGTTCTATAAACACAACTATTTTCCCCTATATGTAGGTCTTTACAGCTGGTAATATTTTGGTACTTTTTCCTTGCATCCAGCTTGCAAGTGATACACATCAGCCTCTAGTTATCACATTTCGAGGTTTTTACTGTTTCATTAACATTGTGAGAGATTATTCTACATTTTCTTCCAGATCAGTGGCAATTGTCTGGCATAGCATATGTACAAAAACTAAGTTTTGTGAAACATCTGCAAATCCAGCCCTCTTTGTAAATGTTTTCCCATCTACAACTGCATTTTCAGATCTCCAAATTAACTAGTTTCTCACATCTTTCATCTGTCATGAGGATTTTGTACCTTTCTAGTTTCTTGCTCAAAATGCTGAGGTACCAGGCAAACATCTTTCAGAACACTGTTATTTCAACCTTATTCTTTATCAGTTGGAATTTAATTGATTTTTAAAGAATAAAATCACATTCTTTAAATTTTTTTTGAAATCTGTGTGTTTGTACTAGTTGTACCATCTTTCTTTCTTTCTTTTTCTTTCTTTCTTTCCTTCTTTCTTTCTTTCCTTAGGAAATTACATTCACTTTCACCTATTTGATTATTCTGCAAAAGATCAGTTCAGTTTCACAGGACTGATACCATGGGATGATCTCATTTGCCTTTTTAAAAATTTCCATAATTTTGGCTTCCCGCCTGTGCCCTGGATCTTCCCCAGTGTTTCAAGATGCATTGATAATTGACATTACTGATGCAGAGAGCCATTCATCAACTCTTCTGAAGCTGTTGATTACAAGTTTTCTGGATTTTAGAAGCCCTGGGAGAATAACTGCTGTTTAACATTTTCCTTGGTTACTTTTGGAATAAAAGGTATTCTATGCAGCTTAAAAAAATCACAGTGGTATCTGTCTTTTTCTAAATACAGAGCAGATACAGCTATTAAATGCAATTTTTTGCATTCCTTCTGCTGCTGGGCCATGACAGTGGTTAAGATTCCTTAAAATCTCTGCCTTGTTTCCATTGTTACCCACTTTCTGAAGGGGCCAACCTGCTGAAATTGTGGAGTTCATTTGGCTAGAAATCTGGCATGTACATGCTAGCTCTCAGGGGGCAGTGGTACCTACATCTAATGTGAATGAGCTCACTGATCAGCTTAGCTCTAAAGCTCACATCAGTCCAATTTGAATCAAGAAACTTCCACAGACTGATTTTTGGAAGGGATTTCTGGTGGGAAAAAAAAAAAAAAATGAAGCAAAAAAAAAAATTATTTTACCTAAGGAATTTTTCTGAAATGGTTCTTTTTGAAAACGATGTTGTGGGCCTGATGCTTCATTCATTTATATTGCATGTTCTGCATGTGCCTACAGTACAATGGGGGCAAGTATTAAATATTCATCTTCGCTCCTAAGGAAAGCTGTCTGAAAAGAGTTTGCTTGAACCTTTGCTCTGCTTAAAGCTTGCAAATTCTCTAAATGAAAAGTTAAGTTAAGACTAATATGTCACGTAGCCATGTAGCACCACTGTCATTCTCAGGGACTAAAGGCAAAAAATACAGCTCTCTCTTTTAAATGGTTTCTGAGTAATTTTGAAGTATTGCATCATATGTTCCCATCAGTAGCAGCATAAGTCACAGAACAGTCTTTGCTTATGGAAGGTTCACATCTGAATTGCTGGGCCATTTGGATTAAATTGCATTTAACTGCTTAGCAGAGCCAATGAAGGTGCTAAGGGAGTTGCTAAAAATCTTTATGACAGTAGGAGTTTGCTCCACTGTGTCTAAATTGCTAGCATCAAAATCCTCACACCACTCATGGAAACATGCCTGGTTAAAAGGAGCTATGGATAATGGATTTTATGAACAACCACTCCACTTGAGAATAGCTATTTTGTTGCCTAATAGCCATCACAGATTTGTTAAACTAGACCTGCGAGCTATAAGGAGTTTCTTCTCTGTGATGAGTGATAGGAATCACCAATATAGAGATATTGCTGGGGAAAAAAACCCAAACAACCTCCTAGAGTTTTTTGGTGTTTTGTGGTGTTTTTTATATGGGTGAGGATTTTTTACTCAGCTTTCAAAACTAACAGTCACGGTAAGACATGCAATAGAACTGGAAATTTCACAAGCTGAGAGGCAGTGGCGAAAGAGCAGATTGTAATGGAAAATCTGTGCAGCCTGACACACAGCTCTAATGACACCTGGAGCATTTGTGTGGCAGAATTGTACCTGCACACCTATGCTTTATTAGTGTTTTATTTTTATTCTATTTTCATGTTGAAGCCCCACATAGAAGCCCCAGCTGCAACCAGTCTGTATGTTATGTGCACACATGTACAATCAGACAGATATTCTGCTGTGATGCTGGTTAAAATGAACAGCAGAGGAGGGAGAGGGGATAGCTCCTTGCAAAGAAGAGGAGAGAAGCCGCTGGTTTGGCTCACCTCCCCAGAGAGAAGCAGGAGCTACGCTGCGCAGACAATGCTGGATGCTGAGTGGCAGTGAATGGAAAAGATCATTACCTGCCAGGATTTCATGAGAAAAGAGGTCTCAGGATATAAAAGGAACAGAACAGAATTTGTACCTTTTTATTTAAGCAGTCCAGCACAGTGAATCTCACCTCCATAATTTTTGTGCCCCGTGACAACGTAAATGTTTACAACTATTGCTGGTCACCATAACTCTGGCCAAGGCAGTTTGCAGCAACTGAGAACATACAGTGGCCACTCCATAAAGTGATCAGAGTTTTACAGTCTCTAGAGTGCATTTGCTGCTTGTGGGAATGTGAAATACTGCACCTTAGTGCATTTATGAGAGGCCCAGACTGAAGGAAGTTCCTCATCCTGCACTGACAGGCAGTGGCCTGAGATCAAAACAATTAATTCAAATTGAACAGAAACATGTCTTTCAGAGAGCAAAGGCTTCGCCTGGGCATCCTCCTGGATGATGGGGCTCCCTTTGGACCTGGAGTTGTGGGACAGTATTTGATAAGAGCAGACCCAGACACATATGGCAACAGAGGAAATGGAGGCATCAAGCTGTCAAGCTTGGACTTGGAGCAGGTCACCTGACAGAGCAGACCTCATTTCTCTAGTAGCAGCAAAATTAGAGTGTGGGCCTTCCAGAGCCAGGAGCAGGCACAGGCACGCCTGTGGGCACAGTCCTGGGTGTAAGAGCTAGAGGGGTAAGGTCACTGAGAAAACAAATGACAGAGAAACGCAATATGAGAGATACAAAGATGTAGAGTGAGAGTTGAAACATCAGAGTGAGCAGCAGCTTGGAGGCATGGTGATGGGTTTTGTGAATTAACTTTTCATTCACTTGCAAGGATGGTGAGGAAGTTCAACAAATAAATCATTATCTTCAAAGCCAAATGGTAATTTCTTGGTATGAGGGAGTTAGGTGCCTTTCACTCAGTCTTGTGCTCCAGACATCAGGACATCCTTCTCAGGTTGAATTTTTCTGTGGAATGTGCACTGCTTTCCAGAATTCAAGCCCTCTTCCTGCAGTTTGTTAGTGCCTCCTTGACTTTCCACGGAGTGTTCCTGAAGGCAACGTTTTCTCACATAGACTACTAATTTTAAGAATTAAATCACCAACTTTTTACTGTCTGTAGAAACTCACAGTTGAAAATGTTGGCCTTTGGGATTTGTGTTCCCTCCAAGAGTAAAATACTATTTAATCTGTCATATATTTGTGGGGCTGAATATCTGCAAACATCCTCAATATTTGAAATTCTGCAGTTCACAATATTGCAAATATCCCAGACATTAAAGAGCTGAGATGGTTACATTATTATTTAAAATACTGAAGTATATAGGACTGCATGTGATCCTACAGCCCTATTCAGAAGCCTCGGTGTTCTGCATCTAGATCTGTTGCAAATCAAATATGAAGGGCTATGAATGTGAATGTGTTAAGCCATCATGAATCGCTGCTGTGGAGATAGCTGCTATTTATCTTCACCTCCCGCTGTGAGGATGGAATAGGCAGTCTGAATGCCACATATACTACATTTATAATGCTGTTTTAAGGTCATCTCCGTGTGCAGATGCTCCAGACAGAGGAACTTACAAGTACAGATGTGTTTGTTGCGAGGTGCTGAATAGATTTGAGATTATTATCTCGTAAAAGCCATATTTTAGCCAGAAACACTGCTGCAGTCACTCTATCCCTGGCAACTTTCCAGTCACCAACGGCTGGCAATTAGCACTTACACAAAAATGCCTAAACATTGTCCAGCCAAAGGCTTCAGCGGTGACTTGCCTGGAGCCTGAGGGCTGCACCTATTTTACATAAAATGGAGCAGATTGTGGCTGATTTAATCTTTCCAATGGAGCTGTGGCCCACAAAAGCTTCTGCTTCTGGCATGCTTTGCTGTACCCGGATCAAACCATTGCCCCATTGTGGAATTCAATGGGCCACATTTAGCCTCAAGGTTGTATTCTGGTTTTCCGTGAATTATGTTAACTACTGACAAAGCCCACGAAGCCTTTCAATCCAAGTGTGGAAAGGCAGCAGTTAATCACATCTCTTTGTACTCGAAGAGGGGAAAAGACTTTGCCAAGATATAATAGAAGTTCCGATGATATAATTTTAACAGTAACTATGAACAGACTGCTCATCATTTGTGCTGAACATTATGCAAGAGAGAAGTTTCTGACCCAAAAATGTACAAACTCATTATAAGGCAAGGCAAGAGTTTTATGAGTCTAATTTGACTCATAAAACTCCTGAAGAAGAACCCTGAGGAAGAAAAAATGCCAGTCACTGTGAAAGACAGATGGTGATTTCAATCCCCACCTGTAAGGGATGATCCTTTCTTGGACTGCGCTCGACATTGGTGATCATGGGGCTGAGTTCACCCTCCCAGGCTGGAGATGGACCGAATCCATGGCTCCTGCTGGCTGCATGGGCGGTGTATTGCTCTTCCCCTGTTTGAAGTGAGGTGTGGGTGCTCTGCCCCAGCCATATTTTTGCAGAAAAGACTGGCACTCCTCCTCCATCCCTCCCCCAGCTGTCCTGTTGGAAGAGTTGCTTAGCTATCTAACGCAAATGAGAATTACAGACTGTGAATCCTGGTCTGACAGATTGACTTCCCTGCAGTCTAGAAATAGATGTCTGAACTCCTAAGAGAGGTATGATTTAAGAAGCAGCCTTTTCCTCAGTATGTCCCACTGGCTAGCCCAGACACCTCCTGGTCACAGTGCAGGCTGCTGGGATGTGCCTCAGGGACTGCTGGCTATGCACGTGGTCCTAATTCCTGACAGCTAAGAAGTTCATGCAGGGCAGGAGCCTGAGCTTGGCAACCCCAGGCTCCGTTTGTGTTCTTACAAAATCTGTCACCATGCAGAGGGGTAAGCCCAGACACGTGGCTGTGATGTTTAAGACAGGCTGGATGTTCAGGGATTCTCACCTCACTTTTAGTTGGTTTGGCAGATGTGCTTTTTAACACGGCCACTTCTTCCTTTACAGTGCTAAAATATATACAGACACCCTATTCAGTGCTGATAAATGTAAATTAGTGCATAAGGGAGAGTGCACAAGCTTAATTCCATGTGCCTTACACTTGACTCCAGACTATTTCTACCTTTCAGGAGTGAGATCTCGAGGGCAGGGAGAGAGCACTCCTGAAATGGCAGCTCAATATTTGGAGAGGTCAAGGAAGTACATAGAGCATAAGGAACTAGGAAGAAAGGAAACAGATAAGAAATCACGATCCATTGTTATTCTCCTGAATAAATATAGGGTGTACTCATATTTTTTAAACTGATTGTACATCTGCTGGGCCCATCAGCCATGGCAGAAAAGGGAAGACTGCAGTAAGAGAAGCTGAGATGAATCAGTGTATGAAAAGGATGTGTGAAAACATGTTAAGTGTAAGGGGACTCATAGCCTAGAAAAGGGATGGCTTCAGGAGAACATTACAGGAGTCTGTAAAATCATCAGGTCATTCAAATGGGTCATTTGTGGAACTCCTCACTTCAATCACTTCATAATGTCCTTGACAACAAAAAAATTAGACAAACTCACGGAAGGTGAATCTATTGTGGGTTATCAAATGCAAGGATACTATTTGTCACTCCTGAAGTATTGAAGGTGCAGGTCACTGGGGATGAGAACGAAAAATCAAGGCTCTAGCTCTGCACATCTGTCCTGTTCCTGCATTCTTTCTCTAAGCACTCCTTGCTAGGAGTTGTGACACTAACAGCAACAGACACAGAGCTGAACACAATTTATAATAAGCTTCCAATTCTCTTTTGCCTTTCTTGAAAAGGCTTCAAAGGGGAGAAAAATATCAGCTGAGACAGCTGCTTGCATCTCTTTCTACATAAAGGAAGAGGTTATTCTCCAGATATATTCACCTTGGCTTGAATGTGTTGGCCTTGTGCAATGTTTTCTAAGGCAGATGCTTCAGAAAACACTTCTACATACAAATATGTCACATGATTTTCTTTCTTCCCTGCTTGCAACAATGAAATATGTAAAAATGATCCCACAAAAGCTTACCAAAACCAGATCCCCCTATGCCCTGAGGGACAGAGGTTTAGGATAGGGAGATAAATAGGGTGACAGGGAGAGTCAAGTACTTGCCCAAGCTTAGGCACGGTCTGTAGCAAAACAGGGACCTCCAGAAATCCTGACAGCCTTTGCTAATGTCACCACTGCCTCTTCCCAACCACCCCATGCAATCCACTTATCTTCCATCCCTCTGGTTGGAATAGACAGACATTTGTTTTGTTACCAAATGTGAGCACATGCTCAGACTGTCAGTGCCTCAGATGAGTCCTTGCTGCAGCACAGGTGGTAATTGCATGAGGGCTCCCTCCACACGTCCCCTGCTCTCCAGAGAGAGGAGAAGGTGCTGCTGCCACTGTACCCAGGGCACTCTCACCAGCACGGGGCAGGAAGCCTGTACCAGAGCACCTACAGCTGCTGGCATTAAAACCTCACCTCCCAGCTGTCAGCAGGACACCCAAATTACCTCTGCAGCTGGAAGAGGTGTGAGCCTTTTGTGATCGGTGCTAATTTAACTCTTGGAGGCTAAGAGAAGCTCAGAGTCAAGTAGAAGAAGGTTTTTATCTCTCGTGAATCAGTGTGTTGGTGGAAGGAAAAGGAATATTTTAATGAATTATTCACAACCCCTCTCCCCCCTGGAATGGGCTAAGGAGTGGAGATAGGCTTCCTGCTGAACAGGTTGAAAAGAACTCTGTTTTTCAGAAGGACTGAGCCACCTTTCTGCTGAGCACAAGTAATTTAATGCCGGGACGTGCATTAAAAGCATAGTGGTGAAAGGTGGGGGAGAAAAGTTAGTTGCTAGCAGTGCACATCTTAAAGAAAAATAGCAACCAGGTGATGATGCAGAGTGTAAAAAATATGTGGATAGAAATCCTCACAGCTTCACATGCTGAGATTATTTGGTCAATAGTTGGATGAAAATGCACTGCCTTGTCCTGATGAAGGGCTAAAAACCTTGCAGGGACTCTATTCTTCCAGGAAAACTGATTTTCAGAGTCCTGCTTGCACCCTGAGTTCTCTAGGACAAGATGAGGGCAGTGGTGGCTGTGCTGTGGGATGGGAAGGGTGTCACAGGGGGACTCTGGAAGCTGAATTCCTGGAGTAGAGACAGGCTGCACAGGCTCAGCCTCTTGTACCAAACTGTCACAGTGATCTAATTACTGGAAGTGAAGAGTATGACATCTGGAGAAGTGCCCGAGCTTCAAAGTGACTTAGGCAGCCAGTGAACCATGCCCTGCACCAGCTCACCACTGCTGCACACACCTACCCACTCGGCAGCTGCAAACACAAGTTTGGTCACCAGCCGTCAGCTTTCGGCTGAAAACGCAGTTCATCATGTTGGTAATAAAAAACAACATCTCTGCAGGATTTTCCCATGCACACCAGCAGGGGGGCATTAATTAATGAAGGGCACACGCTCTGGTGTGACGAGGCTGCTGACACCTTCCGTGCAGCCAGGAGCAAGGCACTATAAGGATTTCTCAAAATTGCAGGAGACAACTTCCATACATCTCACAAAAGGTATTGCAGTCACCTTGAGATAACCCTCTTCTGGATCTCATTAGGATGGGTGAAGATGAATTAATCACTTGTCCGGAAGCGCTGGTTGCCTAGGCATCAGTGATCGTGGCCTGATTGCATTCGCTGTGGGCAGACAAAAGATGGTTGCTGTTTGGTTCTTCAAAAGGGCTAATTTCCCAAAGTTAAAGAAAATTACCAGTGAAATTAATTGGGAGGAAAGGTGTAGAGAGAGAAATGGGAATCCTTTAAGAGAACTAATTAGCTGGCCAGAAAGCCACAATTTCACACTCCAGAGATAGGAGGACTCTGGCTAACAAGCCTCCTTGGCTCCTCTGGAAAGAGAATGCAATTAGAAATAACAAAACAATATATCACACAGAGAAAATAGATAGCAACAAATAAGTAGCTATTTAAAGCATGAGGCAAGGGACAATGGGAAGAACTAGAAATATAATAGAAACAAACACGTGTAGATAGAATAAGGCCACTTGCTAGATAGGGATGATAAAATTGTTAGCAATAATGTGGAAGAGGCAAAAAGGGGAATAAACAGTTTGCAGGGAAAAAAGCAGAAAATAGATACATATTACATGAAGCTGAGTCATTTAACAGAGTGTCAGGTGCTGTGTCAATATTTTTTTTGGCAGATTTAATATTAAATCTTCACAGAGTATTAGAGAAGGAGCCACAGAAACAATTTGAAGGCTTAGCTACAACGGCTATTTTATTACAAAATATTTTCTTATTTTGCAGGCATAAAAATGATATTTATTTGGCAGAAAAGCATGAACCAATGAGTACAAAGTGCATATTTTTAACAGTGAGTGTAATTAACCTTTGACAGAACCAGAGAAAATCAGTGACCCTCTGGAAAACAGGTTTTGGCCCCAGCCATGTTTGCTCTTCAGCACCTGGCCAGTACTCGTGAGAGGCTGGTGAGCAAAGGAAGACTGCCGGGTTCCATCAAAGTATCATGGAGGAAATAGCTTTTTCCAGCAGTGGAGGGAGAGTGGGTTGTGCTTTTTGGGTGTGTGGAGTGACTTAAGTGTCTCCTTGTGACCACAAGAAGAGGTCCTGAAACTAGAAGGTCTGTAAGAACAAAGGAAAAAAACAGCTTTCCCTGAGAAAACCAGGAGCTCAAAGCTGGAGGTAATATGGGAGGGCATGAATAATTGTTTAAAAAGTGCATTTTTATTTCAGTAGCACCTAGTGTAATAGGCACTGAAAAAGGAAATATTCATTTACGGAGAAATAAAGAAAAGCCACAGCTGTGATTTGGCTAATTGCAAAATGCAGTAGGGAGCTGGCTGGGGACAGGCCAATGCCACAGTTCTCCTTGCACCCTCTGAAATCTCAGCCTTCCTCATCAAAGGCTTGATGATGTCAATACATTTCTGGGTGTTCCTACCTTGCTGGAACCAGGTCTTAAAGATTTGGGCTTGGTTGCAACCCAGTCTGGTTCAGTACAAAGAGCATATCTACTCCCAGCGCTAAACAAACCTGGCAGTAAAAGCATTTCCTCCTCCTTGATGAGGCAACAGGGCACAAATGAACTCCAGTCTTTAAACATTTCTTGTCATCTTCAACAAACATCCGTACTGAATAGGAGCATTACATGCGTACCATGAGCCATTACGAAACGTGGGGTTTTTATACCCCAGGCACATAAGCAGGCTATGACTGCTGGTCGTAGTCCAGCTCATGAGTTGGGTGGGGACAGCATCAGCTTCTCTCTGGGCAGTACTGTCAGCAAGCTGCACAACCCATAGGCCATGATTTTACAACAGCCATGTCAAAATTTGGAAAATACCACACCATCTATTTGCATTTTAGGAGAAGAAGAGGAGACAGAGTCTGATCTAAATGACGTTGATGTTTCTAAGAGCTTTTCTAGTCAATTAAGTTGGAAACAGATGAGGCACAAGAACAGGCACAGAATGCAAAACAAGAAGTATTCAGCTGAATGAAAGGGGAAACCTGATAAGGAAAGGCAGAGGGTGAATCATATTAAGTACTCTTCAGGGTGGAAAAAATAGGCTGCTAGTTAGCCAATGGGAGCATGAGAAATTTTTTTTGTAATGGTGTTTTGTCATTTTATATTGAAGTGTGTTTTCTCATGATAGAACCATCATATAGCAATGTACAAATATACAAATATTAAAAAATTAAGTGCCTACCACTTCTAAAAGAGGAACTCAGCCTAGCAAGGCTATCTCACAAATGACCCAGGAGCAGGACCAAAAACTGCCTGTGTTTAGAATGGGTCCAGTGTGAGTGAGGGTCTTGGACAAAGAAATGTGAAAGCACGTCATTAGAAAACATGCAGAACAGAATTCTAACCTTTCCTCTCCTAATCTCTGCAATGCTTAGCAAAGGCGTATGAAAACCTGTCATCAGTTTTGCATGTTTACAAAGACAGGCTTCTACTCAGGGTATTATTTGCTACAGCCTCTAGCTCTGATTTCTACAGCACAAAAAAATGTAATGCCCTGACATTGAAAGCATTGCACAGGTTACAGCTCAGCAGTGGATCAGAATGCTGCATAGCTTCCAAATGCAAAATGTCAACACAAGTCATAATATTTTCAAGATTGTCTTCAACTGAAAAGTGTTTTGCAAACCTATATGGCCCAATTATTATTAACAATTTATTAAAGCCCCTGCTTTATGGATGTGTGAGTGACTCCTATGAAATGGAAGACCACATGTACAGAAATTCATATTCTGACGATTACTTGCAATCCCTTGTTCTAATTGCTGGATCACGCTTCCTTTGATGGGTGCAGTACGGTGGCTTGGGGCAACCGGTGGTCCTGTAATTAGGAAGACATGCAATATTCTGGAGAATAGCCATACCTTTCGTGAAGAGATTTCTCTCAAGGGTGTCACTGAGTTTAATTCACGTCATCTGAAATCACCCTGAACCCAGCCTGAGTTTGATCCCATGGATGTCTTAATCTGCAGAGCTTCGGCAGTTACTTTCATCAGTCATTGAAGGAGGAGTTACACTCATGCAAGGATGTCAGCACTTGGCTTGTGATAAGATGCAGCAAGGAAGTAAAATGAGGTGCAGTTATTGGCTGATAATAGCGCTCTTGACAATATATAACTGTGGTGTGGCCACATGAAATATGTTCTGTGAAAATGGGCTACTGTCCAGCACTTAATGTTTTTGAAGTGCTAGTAGACCTGCTCTATAAAATACTCCAAGTCTGTGCAAGAAATGCTAATCCATACTGGCCATCAGGACAAAAAAAAAATGTAAAGGCCATGAACATTTTACAAGTGTGGGAGAAAAAGCTGTTGTACAACAATATTGTTTCCTGGGTTGAGAGTGGCCTGTGTTGCGTGCATAGTTTTCAGAATCAAGTGNTCTGTGAAAATGGGCTACTGTCCAGCACTTAATGTTTTTGAAGTGCTAGTAGACCTGCTCTATAAAATACTCCAAGTCTGTGCAAGAAATGCTAATCCATACTGGCCATCAGGACAAAAAAAAAATGTAAAGGCCATGAACATTTTACAAGTGTGGGAGAAAAAGCTGTTGTACAACAATATTGTTTCCTGGGTTGAGAGTGGCCTGTGTTGCGTGCATAGTTTTCGTCAAGTTTCAGAATCAAGTGCTCCTTAGCATTGAATCTGTCAGTTCAGTTACACATCCATCTAATCACATTAAGCCAAATTTAAAAGGGCTCATCAGGGTGTGCTGACGAAGAATTTTTTTTTTTGCAGGGTAGTAATGCCTGCAGTAATTTCCCTGTTTTGTCAGAGTGACTTACTACAGTGCGTGTATCCTGACACATATTAACAATGGTTCATGTTTAAACAAGTCATCACTGGACATCCTAAAAAGTGTGTAGTTGCATATTCTGCATCACATTAAGCCCACATTGAACCAGAGATCACGGAGGCCATGAACTGCGTGAAAATAGACACATTTGCTCTGTCAGGAGAAGGCTTTTCCCTGAGGACTAATGATCACATCTAAGAGTGTTTCTTCCAGACCCTTCCAAATTAAATTAGTAAATATGGAGTCAGGCTAAACAACAGTGCCCCTACACTCAGAGAGCTGCTTTCTCTGGCCTGGGAGCACCATCAGTGGAAAGAAGTCAAGGAAAGTTTCATTTTTAGAATGTAAGATTTTGTTTCATAAAAAGAAATTTAAAAATGCAAAATTATTCCAACTATTGCAATTATGTCACAAAACCTGTGTTTCTAAAAATGCACAGAGTCTGCAATACTGTCAGTAATAGTAAGCTGGAGAGATTTGGAGAGCTGTGCTCTTCCTTATCTGTTTCGCAGGCATAGCTTCATTGACTGCTGCAATTATTTCTGATTGACACCTAAGTGAATTAGAAGCATGTGCTGCACATCTTAACTGCACATGAATTACTGCATTGTGCTAAGTAAGAAACTTGGAAAACCCTATTTTTCACCTCATGAGCCTTTTTGTTGTTCCTTGAGGCCATGAACTGAGCTTATAAGATCCATACATGATGCCACATCAGCTGTTGTAACATGTGACATCTCATCTTATTTTGCAAGACAGTGTCATCTAAGTGGATTTTAGCTACTTTTTAAAGCGGGTTTTTTTGTTTGGTGGGGTTTTTTGTTTGTTTGTTTGTTGTTGTTGTTTTGATTTGTTTGGGGGTTTTTTTGTTGTCGTTTTGGTTGGGGGGGTTCTTGGGGTTTTTTATTTTTGGGGTTTTTTTTACTTTCTGGATTTGTGCAACCTCTTAAAATATCTGAAAACGGATGCTGCGGGCAGACAGTCACAATGTCACTTGTGAACCCCATGTACTGTGAATTTTGTGATTTCAGACACCTGGAGCTTTTTACCTCGGGAACTGAGCACTGACTCCCACATGTCAGCCCAACTTCACGCCTATAAGCCATGTGTCCCTGCGTGTGTACAAGAGGCCAGTGCCTGGGACAAAGTATGACAACGCCACACATGGAAGCCATGCGGTGTCTGTAGGCTCTGGCAGCAGCAGGTCTCAGCTGCAGAGCAGAGAGTCAGTCCAAGGTCGGAGGGGAGGAACCAGCTCTCCTATGCTGCAGAATTAACTCAACATTAGCTGGAATGGTGGCCTCTCTGGGGTCCATCCCCATAAACAGGATTGCCCCTTTGGGCTGGGAGGGAGCTGCAAGCTTCAGCCGACCGGCTGGTGGAGCTCCACCTCTGGCAGGAGTCCCAGCATCCAGCCATGGGACTGGCTAATCCCTTCCTTCATCCTGGCTGGTAATGCTTCCCATCATCCCACACTATTGGATAGGTAAATACAAGGCTAAATTTCCAGAAGAAACCTTGTGCCATCCTGGGAAACTCCTGCACCCAGGGAGCATGGGCAGAGTGAAAAGTCCTCACCGCTGGGCTGTGACGAGAGAGCTTGAGGTGGCTTTTGTCCTAGCACAGGTGCAGCACCAGGTGGTGCCAAGCTCCTCTGCCATCCCCAACACCACCCTGTCTGCCTGTGCTGCTCCTTGAAGGTGGGGAAAATGCTGTGCAGGTGCAAGTGCAGGTGTCACACTTCCCCCCCCCAACCCCGAGAACTTTTGGGTGGCCCTGCTAGCTTCTGCTGCCCTGGGTCCCTCAGGTCCAATCTGCCATCACCTCATGTATGGAGGTGCATGTTCCTCATGTATGCCTCATGTATGTTCCTGCTCAGCAGGAACTCCCTGTCTGGGATCTGAGCATTGTTCCTCTATAGGATGTATTCTGTATTTCTCTTCTTGGTGAAATAAAATGTATTTGTTTTCTTGCCGTTTTCCGTCTGATCCATAATTTATGACAGACCACAGACAGTTCAGCTGGGCCCTTAGGATGTCTGAAACCTTTATGGTAAAAAAAAATAAATCAAACATATCTGACTGCCTGGTGAGGACATTTAAAATTAGCCACAACGATTTGATGAAGTGTATTTAAACAACCAAAGAAAATTTAGCCTATGGGATTTTATTTTTTTAAAATCCATTCACCAAAAACATTTTTCAATCCTTCTGAATTTGGGGAGCGGGGAAAAACAACAAAAAAACAACAAAAAAACAACAAAAAAACAACAACAAAAACCCAACAAAAACCAACAAAAAAACAACAAGCCAGTTTATTTTAAATAGAAAATTAGGGGAAAAAATGGATGCATTTCTTTCTGGTATTTTTTAATTAAAGATTCTGATGTTCATTCTGGAGTACAGTTTTAATTTAAAAACTAATTCCATTTTAATGATTATATTTTAAAAAGATTAAACCAAACAAGGTTTACATAGGCCCATAACATAGCTTTTGCCCATAGCAAAAGTAAACAAATTTTCAGTGTAAATAAAGTAATTTTTAAAATTTTACTTGACAAAAATCCCTGAACATTTTCCATATGCTATCGTTTGAATTAATTTTGTCATCTTCTTTTTTGGTTTTTTTCAATTATGAATCTGAAAAATCAGCTATTTGCTGAGCTGTGCTGAACAGGGCAACACATACTTTGGTTTTTTTCCCACACGTGTACCTAGGTCTTTTTCTCTAATTTTACATAATCCACACTCTTGCACAATCTTCACTGTTTGTATAGGATGTTAGTCTGCATTAGGAAAGTAGGAGTCTGCACAGCAAGACCAATGGCTGAAGGAAGCTTCTGAAACCAAAAATGTTGACAGTGTTCTGGACCATTTTCAGACCTTCTTTCACAATGTGTCTGTGCAGCCATCATCTCACAAAGAGCTTTTTGTGGTTTATACCTAGAGGTGCCACTCGAATCAGTGATGCTACCCAGGGGGAAGTTGAGATGTTTTCAAAATGATGCAGATGTGTATTTTAATATGACCTACATATAAAAGAGGAACTAAATGATAGAAGTGTCATGCTGAGAGGCCTTATTTCAATGGTGTTTTCTCTCTTTAGGGAGAAGCATTTAACGTATTTATTTCTTTAAGGTCATACCACAGGGAGTTCAGTTTGGGGAAATGTGAAAACTAACTTGGGGTTTTAAATCAAATTTCAGTCCTTGTGACTACATTTCTGCAGATGTGTGTCTGAATAACAGGACCCAACACTCTGTACAGGCCAAATGGAAATATATTCAAAGCTGACAGTTCCTGCTAGTTTACAGCCACAGGCTTGTCAGATTGAACTTGAAATCTGACCCGAGCATACTCAAAATTCATCCCAAGTTCTCCTAATGCTGCCTGATGAATTTTGCCTGGCAGCAGTTTTTATTACAAGGGGATTTCTTGAAGTATGAGAAGTAGCTCCAAGCCACCTCAAAACCAGTAATTATTGCAATGTTTCCTGGTTACTAGATAGAATCCCAGATCCTTGGAACTGTGCAAAAAAAATTAGCAATTTTGTGTCAAGTCAGCATGAAAATGCTTTAGATTTGTCACAGAAAGGGGCCTTGTGTAAAATGTGTTTAAGATTCAATGAAACACTTTGTCCAGCCCAAAACGTTTTCTTTTATGCAGGGCAGTTTTTATTCTTGCAAAATGAATGTGGGTCAGTGGTATTTAGAAAATCTTGTTTCATAAGATAACAGAATAATTTTCTTTAGTTTCCCAAAGCTTTCCATGGGCGGGAAAATTGGGAGGTGTGTGTGAAACTTCAACAAATTTGACTTCATTTGTAAACAGTTTCCTTTCATCTGAAACTGTTTATTTTTAAGGTGAATAAACATTTCTGCCAAACTGTTTCAGTCAGCTCTATGTGGAGTCAATATGCTGTGTAAGCATCCATCACTATGCCAATTGCAGTGAAGTCCCGTGACTGGTTGCCCTGAGGGGTTAACCTGGGCTATCGACGATGTGTATGGGGCAGATGTGCCAGAGGACTGCTAATTGCCTGATTAAAGCTCTTTTCCTGATTTCTCGGGTCGAAATGAATGATCAGGTCTTAAAGGCTCGTGGTGTATGGAAAGAAGAGCAAATTTTCTCAGGGCTTCCTCATACACAGCTCACGGCCCCGTGGACTCATTCCTACAGAGCCTGATAGAGGAATGAGTATCTAAGGAATGAAGAACGACTTCAGGCTTCGCTATTTTTCTTTTGCTTACAATGGACTAGGCTTTATTTCAGGCTAAAAAGTTGGCTACAAGGAGCTCACTGTGTCAAGGTCAGAAGTACACAACCACATGAGATTTCTCTGGCAAGTTTAGAATGTATTAGTGGCATTTCTTGGATTTTATTTAAACAGTTACCTTGCTGGCAGATTAATTTAGCAAAGCACCTCCCATGTGGAAGAACTGCAAAAGAAAACACAAATCTGCCCTCTTTTCAAGTTGAAGGGGCTTTTGAAACCATTTCAGCTCAAGCAGCTGCATTTTGGTGGAGAATGAGGACAGGGTGTTGTGGACCATACATCCTTGGGGCAGGATGTCCAGAGGCAGCTGACTGGGAGCCAGTTCATGGCTGGTGAGCGAGTTCCCAGCAAAGCCACACAATGTAAAAATGTCCTCTCTCTCAGACACATCACTGAGGATCCTCCGTTTCACCCCATCATATTGAGATGAGCAGCTGGTGCAAAGCAGCACGTGTTTGGCTCTGTTTTCTGATTTTGCCGACAATAACATGCCAACAATGTAAATAGCAAATTTATTTACATACGAAAATAATACTGATGTTCAGAAGAATCAGATAAAACTCTCTCAAAGGTTCATAGTAAACAACATTTATACCTTTTTTTCACATAATTCATTAAGCACAGTTTCTGTAGCTTTTTAAGCATCCTGCAAGTCTCTGAGGCTGACAAGTGAAAGGGATGAAAAACAATTCTTACAGAATCTATTCTTGTCTTTCTCTAATGGCTTATAGATCCTGCTATTTCCATAAATGCTCTTTGAAGGGAAACTGTGTGGGATTTTAATGGCTTTTCGAGTTCATGTGGGTGTCACTTGCTTTGATGTATGCCAAATACAAAACAACAGTATGTCTGAAAGCAACAATCAGTGGGGTTTAAGGTGAATGGCAAGTACCCTGTTTAGGAATACACTTACCTTGGGGTTATTGCACCCTAATCACAGGAGTAGCATTGAGTTACCACTGTTTTGTGTGTAAGGAAGAGTCTCTTTACTGCATTTTAGACTGCACACTAAAGATGTATTATGCTTTTATAAGCAAGATATTTTTTCCCATTGGTGACGTTGCTTATTACCTCAAGTTTGGAAGAAGTGCTTTGGGACAATGATTGTACTCAAATCTAACTTAGAGCCAGATTTTCACAAGCCTTTTGACAGAAAAAAAGTCATCTGGAGTTATCTGGCTAAGGGATAGAAAGGTTCTAGAAAAGTGTTTTACTGTTACAATATTTAAAATAAACCTGAGTTGTAACACCTCTGGGAGAAGCTCTAAGATAAAATGATACTGGGAATGTTCTTGAATAATATTCTGTGAGGAAATAATTAGGTTAAGGTTTCTCTTTCAGTCTACTTTCTGGATGGGAGGGACTTCAGCTCTTACTTACTGTCCTTCACATTATGTCACCAGTGACTCTCATATCCCCAGCCCAGCTCTGCCATTGCCCAACTGGGCACCACTGCACCATATACTCATTTCTTCCAGACTAGATTTGTCCATGAGTATTTACCTCCCTGTACAAAATGTATCTCTTATTTAAACCTAGGTCCATTATTTCATTTTTGTTATCACAATTGAGGACTTTGAGGACTGTGCAAAAAAAGCAGTGGAAAACCAGACGGTGCCTATGGTCTACAGAGAGCTGGATGATTCAGATACTTGAAACAGAAGGTGAAACTTTGGGAAAAGTACTATCTTGCTAAAGCCACTATTTTTGTTGAAACATATCCTCCCCTATTGGGTTTCCATGTATCAGGAACATCCAGACTCTGGTTGACAGCCTCAGTACTTTCAAAGTGTCCTGCAGCAGTTTTGTCTTTAAAAAGGGGTTAGATGTAACTGGATCAGGGGATGTGTGTCCCTTATAGGACAAATGGGAGCAAGCAGAAGAGTACCATTTTCAGCTGAATGTGCTTAACCAGGCTAGATTTTAAAGGTGGGCCCAAGCAGCCACCGAGAAAGCAATTGTTGTGGTCACAAACAGCAAATTTTCAAGTTCATTGTAGTGATTATCTACTAAATATAATTACTTTACAAATGTAACAACGGAGAAATCTACAGAAACTGATAAGCAGAAGTGTAAAATGCCAAATCAGATCAAATCACTGAGCCACAAGGAGTTTTTGCTACCTGTGTTGGAAGGGAAATGTGCCTTATTGCTCTTGGATAAGAATCAATAAATGTTTTTTACATGAGTTTTCTGGTTATAAGGGG
This sequence comes from Aleadryas rufinucha, assembly GCA_013397815.1. Classification (NCBI taxonomy): domain Eukaryota; kingdom Metazoa; phylum Chordata; class Aves; order Passeriformes; genus Aleadryas; species Aleadryas rufinucha. Next base: position 150,814 of record VZTH01006744.1, on the reverse strand, counting down.
TATATTGAGAAGGAGAATCTCTGTATTTGGATTGGGGCTACTCACAGAGATATTGAAATTAACCTTGACTAGCAAATTATTTGAATATTTAATCTTCATGGACTCTTGCTAAAAAGAGAACATTGATCTTTTTGTATAGAGGAGAAAAGGTATTTTGACACATTTTGTGCAGACGGCTCAGCTGTTACTATGTCCACTGAAGGACAGAAAAATGCTGTTAACTGGGAGAATTAACTAAATTTGAACTGTGATTTATGACTTCTGACAACAGCCCTAAACAAAGCTGATGTGGCATATGATCAACCTGGACTGACTGATCCATTAGTAACAAAGAACTCTTGACCCAGGGAAAAATGGTGATTACATGAAGAGGACACTAAAAGGTAGCCCAGTACACCAGCACTGACGTCCCTTCCAGCAGATCCTGAGAAAAGGTGAACTTTGCCATCTTTCCTGGACAGCTTTTTATGCAGGTCGAGCTCAATGCATCTTCCTCTTGTTTACCTGTTATCATAGATGCTGCTGGATTCCTGAGTCTTACAAGGCTCTGTATTGCCTATTTAAATTTCAGTAGCTGAAACAATTATTGCTGCTTGCTCTCTGCCAGAGCTGAGAATTGAATACTGCCAGGAAAAATCCGCATCACTTCCATTATTTTTAATATCCCTTCCATTCAGCCCATTCATAGTTTTATCACATTACAGTGCTACGGGCTTGAGGGGAAGAGAGGAGTGAAGAGGAGTCTAGTTGTGAACAGGTGATGGGCAGAAGACCCTTACAGGAAATAAATACCCTGCTTTTAAATGGTCTATATTTTGTGGCAGCTGTGCTGCTTCTGAGCTGGAGTATGTGGGTTGCTTTTTCCATGCTTACAGCAGCAGATGTCCAAAGCCTCTGCAGGAGCTGGGCTTTGGGTGAGGTGCCTCAGTCGCTTGGCTCGCTGGAGCACTGGAGGAAAGCTGTAGGGTGAGGCCAGGCACGACAAGGCCTGTTCTCATGTGGTATGACACAAATTCACTGCACAGGCCCAAACCTGTGTGGCTTTGACACCCAGCTTCAGCTAGGAGACAGAGGAAGGCCTGTGAAGAGGCTTGAGGAAAAAAGGAGTTAGCTCTGCCTGCCCTGCTAGGAAGAGCATTGATGTGCCATTAAGAGAGTGTCCTTCCACTTACTAAAGGAAAATTTCCAGCAGTCAGTGCTGGGAGAGTGGTGGGCTGGGACAGAGTTTGGAAAGAGGGAGGCCAGTCACGACACTGTGGCAAGGTGCTCCCAGCCAGCACGTGTCTCTGAAGGGTGCTGTTTACTGGGACAGCAGAGTTCCTAAGCTGGAACTGTCAAATCAACATTGTACCAAACAACTCCAGGTGACTTTNACCTTATCACTCTCTACAACTTCCTGAAAGGTGGTTGTAGTGAGGTGGGGGTCGGTCTCTTTTTCCGGGCAACAACTGACAGAACAAGAGGACACAGTCTCAAGTTGCGCCAAGGAAAATATAGGTTAGATATTAGGAGAAACTTCTTTACAGAAAGAGTGATTAAATATTGGAATGGCCTGCCTGGGGAGGTGGTGGAGTCACCATCCCTGGACGTGTTTAAAAAGAGATTGGATGTGGCGCTCGGTGCCATGGTTTAGTTTAGTTGAGGTGTTAGGACAGAGGTTGGACTTGATGATCTTAAAGGTCTGTTCCAACCTGGTGATTCTGTGATTCTGTGATTCTGTGATTCTAAGCTGGAACTGTCAAATCAACATTGTACCAAACAACTCCAGGTGACTTTTGTCCCTGTATCCTCACGGCTGCAGGGAATAAGGGAATGGAAGCCTCTGTCCTTCCTCAGCATCTGCAATACCTGCTTGAGGATGACACCCAAGCTGGAAGAGGGCTGAGCAAAGCTGAGCAGCTCCTGGGGAGAGCACATTACAGTTCCCAAGGGTATGTATACTTTAGAGAAGTACATTGGCTTGGACAACATCCTTACCAAGGGAGAGTTCTTTTTGGTCCTTACTTATACTTTGGCCATAAGCAGCAGTTCAGTCTCCTGCTTGGAAAGTTTCTACCTTCTCATTTCCATGAAGTGCCACCCACATTTGGGAACTTGCAAGGAGACTCTGGGGACAAATGATGCCAATGTCCAGAAGGACCCATACCCAAGAAGGGAGATGCTGGTTGAGCCCTACTGCCAGTTATTGTCCCTGTCTCCAGGTGTCTCTGCAGCAGGACCTGGCTGCAGCAGCAAGACCCGCACATGTGCCCTTCCACCACAAACATATCCAATTTGTATCAGAGACAAAAAGGTCCATCGGAGTATAAAAGTATGTTGCCACTGTCAGTCACTGCAGCAAAGTTTAACTGATGAGCTGAGAGGGGAAAGGCTTCATCTTTTCACTTGCAGGTGGGCTCAGTGCAAGTCATGGACAAGTCTGTGTTAGCTGCTGCAATGATACTTTGTGTTGCAATGGGTCTGAAGAAGCTCTGACAAAGATCCTGCAGATTAACAGCTCCTGTGCAGGTGTTTGCTGCCACAGACCCACGTGCAGCATCAATCCCAGGTGCCAGCTGCCCTGTGAAAGCACAGATTTGTGAGAAGCTCTGAGGTGCATGAAATCAGCAGGAATTACACACATGCTCCACAAACTGACATGGAGATGGGGGGTATTTTTTGGAAACTCTAGAATAGAGACCAGGATGATTCCCTAATGCAGAAGTTTCCCACACTTTAGTTTAGGCAGGCCTCAGCTATTCTGTTGTCACCTCCTCCTGTTCTCTGCTCCACTCCCCACTCCCAGAGGCAACCTGAAGCCTCCAAAGCCCTGCAATGGGGTGAAGAGGATGGAAGAGATGGGGCATCACCCACACAGTGATAATACATCTTTTCCTTCCTTACTCTTATACCTGCATTCCATACTATTGTTTGTACCTCTCAGCCTGTCTTTAATGAGAGGCAGCCCCCTTGAGCCAGGCAGGAAGAATAAGAAATTGTGACAAACAGAAAGTAATCCCACTTACTGTGGTTCTCCCTTCAGTGGGAGTGAGGTGTGGAGGAGACACAAGTTCTGCTGCCATAGGCAAGTCTTTTCCCCAGCCACATCCAGCAAGGATCCCCATCACCTCTGTGCCCCTCATCCAAGGGACAAGTGCAAGTTTTCAGGGTGCTCTGACATTATGGGAAAGTAGACAATCACATAGGATGGCTCTGCATCTAGTGACTTTATATTAGATAAATATGATGTGTCATTGCAGGTGTTGGAAGTGATCCACACTCAGGTGGATCTAGGGCATGAAACTGGGGCAGGAGTACTTGTTTGAAACATTTCAGACATGGTCCTGCTGCTTCCGTAGAGGTACTGCTGAGGAGTGGTGGGTCTCCTGGCAAAACCTGGAGCTAGGACCATTTGGAGGGTAAGAGAATGGGGCTTTGTTGCAGGAGATGGATTTGTTCCTGCCCAGGGGTGGAAACTCAGCAGCGGTTCATTCTTTCCTTCCTCTCTTATTGCCAAAGGCAGACACTGAGCTCCTCTGGGGAGCTGTAAATGAGTATAATTCAATACAGGGCCCTAAGTGAGCAGCAGCACACTTGGCTTAAAGCTATTCCTCCTATGGCCAGAGGCAGACATCTGGGATGGGTGGACAGATGATCTGATCTTGTGTGGAAATCTCATTGTGCCCCAGCCACCATGCTCCACTTCACTGTAATAAAAATTAATTTGATCAAATATTTTTGCACATTATTCTTCTGTCAGAATAATTATTCAGTGCATGCCAGCTGCAGGAGTTCTTGCACCTTTTCCTATGCAGTGGCTGGGACTGGCTTCTCATACTCTTCTTCATCTGGATACCGGAGAGGCTCCTGCCCTGGCAACTGCTGTGGTTGTGCAACAGGTAATAGAAGAGAGAAACACTCTTCTTTTTCAAGGTGCACAGGAGTTAATTTATGCCCAAAATTTTAAACAGAGGATATGCAAATACAGGAAACCCCAAAATGTTTTTTCCACCTGTTCTTGTTTACTCTGAGGAACAGAATTCTCTCTGCTCATTTTATATTTAATGTCTGGGTTAAATTAAACATAAGCAAACTAACTAGCGAGGTGCAGTTACTGCACCATACTATTCCCCAGTGGTTTCATGAGGGGAAGACAAATCTCTGCCTCATTTTAAATCACCATAAACTCTTGTAATATTGCAGATGGATCAGAAGTGTTTTTATTATTAATAGTACATTACAACATGTCCATTTTGTGAAGGTGTACAGTTTGGGCTCGCTGCCTTAGCATGCTTCTTAAATTGAGGTTTAGGTTTTCGCCCCCAGCCTTTCCTCCACCCACCCAAAGAAGGGTGGCCTATGGTGCAGAATGATTGTTCCTAATTGCACGTTGATAGGCAAGGAGCACAAAATGTACTGTGTCCCTGCTCCTGCAGCTGGTCTCTATGAAACAAAAACCCTGAGTTGCTTATCTTGGAGAAGCTTGTTCTTTTTCCCAGAGAGAAAATAATTTATGGTCTAACTGGTCTGAGCACTAAATCCAAGTAACAAGGATCCAGCCAGAGATTCCTATTAAAGGGCTAGTATCCATCATAATTGGCTGATGGGGTGTTTTGAAACTCATTAATCACTGTGCTGGCTGCAAGCAAATTAGAATCTCTGTGTTCTGCCGCTGACTTCCCATTTCACTGAGTGAGTTAAATGCAAAGCATGTGTTACTGGCATCAGCGATTTCAAAAGTGGGTGTTTCTCTGGATGTAAATGGTACTTAATAATGTTCCACCTTTGACTGAAACTAGGGCACGCCCTGCCATGAGGTTCTCATCATCTAATTACACTTACTCAATCTGAATTCAGATCATGCAATTCAAGCTGAGTCTACCTGCCAGATTAACTCTTCAGCTTCTCTTGACAGAAAAGCCATACCCCAGGACCTCAGAGTCACCTGGCAGGGTGCTAGGAGGGGATGGGGAGAGCTGTCCATGCTACCTGCTTCATGGCTGCTGCCCTCTCAGCCAGGACTCTGTTTTCCCACCCATGACAGTTACTGTGAAGAAAGACGGGTCAGTTTCTTGCAGGAGCCCCGTGTTTTATGCAGACCTCATGGGAGCAGTGCCACGGGGTGAACACTTGAAACCAATGGCTACAGTGACAGCCCTTGATCATCATATCTTGGGCTTACCCACAGAAGGGAAAGCAAAATGAGATTAAAGCCTCCTTCCTGCTCTAGCAGGACATTTTGTATAGATAAGAGACTAGTCTGTGCTCCAGGCCTGTTCTGGCCACAGTCTCTGTGCTCAGGCTCCCAGCAGCTCTCTACACAAATAAACAACACTTCCCAGAGACCATTTTTGAACTCTTGAGGCCAATTGAGGTATTACAGTTCATTGCTTGTGCTGCTGAATTTTCTCAGTGCTCAAAACAGGTTTACATTCTCCACATCTTATGTTGTCCCCAGCGGCTGCCTGGTAGGGACTAGCTGTCACAGGCCAAAATCATGCCAGTCAGAATGCTCAAAACGTGGTGGTGTGGGCACTCAGAGGTTAGAGTCAGTGCTCATGCCTGACCCTGCTTTGTTTCCTGGTGCAGATGCAGTCAGTGGAGCCAGATGTGGCTGTGTTCTTCACCATCCTCAGTATTCAGACAGCTGTGGTGATGCTTTCCTAGGGAGGAGTATGTAAAGGAGCTGGCAGCAGAGGCAGTGTCCCCTCCTGTACCAATACTCAGCTTCACTTTGTTTTGCTTTTGTAACTGTAGCCTAAAATCTGTCCAGGGTGAAGTTATGGGGAGGTACATACAGTTCCACCCCCAAATATTCAAGAGGTGCCTTGGGCATACTGCTCTGAGCTGCATTCCCACCCTCAGACAAGGAAAAAATGCTCTTAATCCTCCTACTCCAACACACTCTGCTAACGGCCCTTCGAGCAAGTCCCGCTCTTGCTCTCAAGGCTTTTTTTTACCAGCAGTTTGGGATGCCAGACAGGAGAGAGAATCCCAAATGAGAACAGTCTATGTCTCATAACCATGGATGACACTTTAACTGATAAGGCTCTGCTCTGGTCTTCATCTTGTATTTCAGCTGTTACTTATGAAGCTAATGAAAACCATGGTTCACACAGCAAGCAGGCAGGTTCTCCGGAGATTCCTTCCCTCTTAATGGTTCTTGGTGAGTAAATGCCTTGTCACTGAAAGTCCTCATGTCTTGGAACACAGGAGGAGAGGGTTCCACTTGCCACCCACAGCAGTGCGGCTGGCCACATTAGAAATAAGGCAGCATACATTAAGCTTAGGCCCCCAGCTTCTCAGTTCCTAATCCCTAAGGACAGAAAGGTGTGAGGCTGGGGAGCTGTCCCTCTTGGATAACTTCAGTGTTAGCCACACTATCACCATAATAATGCTTCGTAATTACATCTTGCATTTTCATCTCTGTATTTCAGCTGCAGTTATGAATGTTTAATTACACAAGTCTCATAAATACCTTTCAGGGCAGGTCAGCATTCAGATACCTGTTTTCATGCGGCAGTGGCAGGGACGTACAATCTCAGGGAAAATCAGCCCTGCAGGGCGGTGCAGGAGTAGCCCCAGTTAAGCCAAGGTGGTCTGGTCTGTGCCCAGCCTCATCGCCCTGGGGAGCCTGAAATGGTGCAACCCCTTTGTGGGGGGTAGCCTGCACCTCTCAAAGTGTCACCCTCACAGCAGGGGCCAAACTCTGCCTCTCTCATGACACACCTCCACTGCCACCCCCAGCATGTACCAAATACTGTCTGGTGCTGGCGGGATTCCCAAGCGCATAGGGAGAGGAGTGTCAGGGACTGCATAGCCACGCAAGAGATCTGCCAAGCCCTCCGCGCCTCTGAGGCTCATTGGGGTGTGTGTGTGTTGGCCAAGTATAACATAGAAGATGCCTCTCCTGCAGGATTAAGTGCCCATGTTAAACAGCAATCCATCCATCAGCCTTTAATTTTTCACTCATTCTTTTGTTTGCAGCAATTTTCAGGACCTTATGACAGAGGGCTGTCACTGCTGTCACTTTTGTGTCTTTTTTATTTTTCATCTTGAACAATTGAAAAAGGGTTATTGCTATCCTCATTTCCACTGCTGAGGAGGATACTATATCTTTGCCCAAGAAAAATCCTTTGGTTGGTATACACTGCAGCCACACTGGAGCAGATGGGGCATCAGACAGCAGGTTTGTATTAAGATGGCTAAGGAATATAGACAGGCTGTGTGGTTTTTTGGTTTATTTTTTCCTGCAAGTTCATATGTTTTGCAAGAAAGGATGGTGCATGACAAATATTTGCTGGCATTTTTAATGTCAAAGAGCTAATGAGCCCATCTTGTCATCTGCTCTGTAGTGCGCAGCGAGTGAAGAGAGACTCAGCTTGCTCATTACGCTGATCACTAGGGTGCAAATGGCTCAAAGGAGCTGGCAGGGCTGCCTTGCCCTCCTGGGCACAAGCAGAACTATATTGGTGTGCACTGCACAAGTGCCCAGGGCTTTATTTAAACCAGGACTGTCTTGCATTCATTTCAGCAGAGGCTCAGCTGCAGCAGGTAGGCACTCGGCCAGAAAAGGCGCTTTTATTACCATGTGATGAAAGTTAAGCTCTGATGACTCTTGACCCCTAGCCATGGGCTAGCAACTGTGACACTGGGGGAAACCTGCTGCAAGGAAACTGGGAACTTGCAGTGGAAGAAAAGAATTTTACTTATACACGTAAACATGGAATGCAATGAGTACAGAGCAATGAAACAGAGCTAATGGCATGCAGAAATCATGGGCAACGACACACAAGTCAATAATTGTGCGATTATGTGGATAACAAGCTAGAGAGACAAAACATTCAGTTTCAAAACTGAAGATCTGTGATACAGGATATGTGTAGGTGGACAGCCTACTAGGAGAGAAATCCTACCCAACAAATTTTAGAGATTGTTTCAGAGAAGATCTCAGGGCATCTGCAGGTGTAAGTTTCAATATGGATGGACATTCATTCCTACAACCCCAGTGTGAGCCAAAACCTCTCCTATAATCTTATTTCTTCCTATCTCATCACTAATACACAATCATTTTAATGTCTCTAGAAAGTTCTGCTGCTTTTAATTTCAAATACTCTACAGTTGTAAAGGTAATCAGTGTTACTGTTCATATTAAGTAACTTTGAACTATATATAGTTATATTATCATGTATGAGGTGACAAATTAATCTACTGGCCATTTGTGGTAAGACTGTCATGATAAACACTGCTCACAGAAAACCCAGAGTCTACTTCTTAATCTTCCCATCTCCAATGCTTTTCTGGTCCCCTTATTTCCTATGTCATAACTAAATCTAAGGTGGGAAAATAGTGCATAAGTATTTATTCCAGTCTTGCTAAACCACGGTTTACATACGACTTTTAAAGCCATTGTTAATCATCTTTAGTAAACAAGTATCTCAAGAGGCTGAATCTGCCTTGTGTGTTTAGCAAACTACAGCCTACTGCAACAGTTAAGATTAAATCACATTTTTACAAAGGGTCAGAAAACATTTCCTTGCTGGAGTTTAAAGCACTCGTAGGAGAGGAGTCAGAGGCGGGCTCCTGGCAGCAATGCCACAGTACAGACTGGCTGGGAGGTACTGGCCGTGCTCGGCACTCGGAGAAGGCAACCTCAAGCTGCCCCTTCAACAGCAGGAGGCCTTGCAGGCAGCTGGCCCACTGCCCGGGGGGACATGCCTGGGGGTGCCTTGCTCTGGTAGGCAGGCACTTATGTCAAGGGTCCCCTGGGCTCCCAAGGGCCTCCTGCAGACCACGCCAACATTTTTACCGCTGTACTGACAGTTTTGAGATCTGCTACCACACCCAGCGCTTTGCGCTTTCCAAACCCACCTCTGCTTGTGTTATTTTTCACACAAGCACACTGTCATAATCAAGCCCAGGAAATGCAGCAGGAAGCATTTGTGCTGACATCCTGCTCTCTGTTTTACCAGCACAGGAAAACAGCATTTCTAATACTCCCTTTATAGTCTGAACCAAGATTACACTGAGCAATGGCCGTGGTCTCTACTGATGACAGCAAAGCTTGTTTCCTTCTCTTTCAATATGAACATACACATTTTTTAAGAAGGAGTGTAAAGCCAATGTGCTTTGTACCTAGTGTCTGCTCAGATATTTCTATGCTAGGGCATTTATGTCATGTCTCTATTAGACTGTAGTGCAGGGCCTTGAGTGGGTCTGCTGGCCTGAACCACTGGTGCTGAGGATCCAGTGATCATATTAGATATCCTGATGCCTCTGCTTCACATTAGCCAGGGTCCTGTAGTCCTTGACAGTAGGAATGCATCCTACTGCCTACTTCCATCTGAGGGGAGTCTCAAGTGCCCTGGGACCTCTCTGCAACGTAAACCAAAGAACAGGCAGCAGTCAGGATCAGGAGATTTGCTTCCAAAGCACATGCCTCACCTGGATTAAAATACTTAGGAGGATGCATCTGTAGATTTAGGCCAAAGCTAACCTGTAAACCAGGTCTGGATCTAAACCCAGACTTGGGCCCATCTCCAGTTTTAGTGTTGAGAAGCCAGGAGCAAGAAGAAGGCATCAGAAACTGTCTCACTGGTGTTTTTAGAGTGCTCATGAAATTTACCGAGATGTACCGAAAAATTATTATCAGGACCTTTTCAATAATTTTAGCAAAAAAACTCTAGCTTTAACAGCATGAAGCTGTGTCAGAGAAGGTTTAGGTTAGATATCAAGAAAAGGTTTTTTCACCCAAAGTGTGAAAAGGGTGACTGAGCACAGGAACAGGCTCCCCAGGGCAGTGGTCACAATATCAGCCTTACAGAGTTCAAGAAGCATTTGGACAATGCTCTCAGGCACATCGTGTGATTCTTGTGATATCCTGTGCAGAACCAGGAGCTGGGCTTGATGATCCTGATGGATACCATCTAACTCAGCATATTCTGTGCTTCTATGATACTTATTTATGGGCCTAGTAGATAGACTTGTTACCTGTTACCTTCAGTATGGATAGCTGGGTTCTGAGTTCAATTCATCTACTTCATGGAGTTAGCCCAGACCTATGTTTGGTGGGCAGAGAGGTTCAGTCAGAGCTCTTTGTATGACTGCCATGTGCTCTTTTAGAACTTTTTGCTTGCCCTTAGAATGTGGTATAATGACAGACTTTATGGATCCCTAGTATTTCTGTTACTGCCCTTTTAATAGATTCCAGCTATTAATTTGAAATTGAACCTGCCTCATCTTAACTCCACTTCTATGCATTTTAAGTGTACTTCAAAGTTCATTAATGAGTAGTCTTAATAAACCCAGGCTGTGCCATAATTACAAATGTCTAAATCACTCACTCTGAGTAGTTCAGATCTTTGCAATCAAGTGCAGATGCTCAAAGGTATACTGCTGTGTATAGATGCAACCAGATACATTCATGCTCATTTCTAGGGCTGCTTTCACAGTACTTATGGATTAGAATGAACTCTGAGCCATGAAGTTGTTTTAGTGGAAACACAGATGAAATCATCTTTCACCTCTAGGTCACCAGTGTGATTCCATCAGAAAACAGCACTGCTGACTGAAAGTTTTCAGTTGGACACTGAGAGCTTAAGAAACCTCATGATCTCAGCACAGCTGTTAACAGAAAGCAAACCTAGCACTAACTCATGTCACTTTTGGCAGCCACAGCAGAAAGGCCAAACTCCCAAATCAGCATGGGGGCTGCACGGCTCTTTTAGCCCAGAGGTAGCTTCACAGTGGGCAGTACATTATCCTGGCAGGGTGGAGATTGGAAAAATTTGTATGGCAACCCTTTGGACTATTCCTGTCCCTGGGTTAAGAGGTGGCCACTTTTCATCTCATTCCATAGGCTCCCTATTTATAGAAAAGAAAAAATATAGGAAAGTGCCCAAAAGAGTCACTTGCAACTTCTATTGCATGTACTAGAACAAACCAAATTCCGAAATAAGGGTTTGAAGCTCCTGGGGCTGTATCTGAAACCTATTCATGTCATTCAACCTGTGCTCAGGTAGGAATTCTCAGTGACCTGACTAGGAACTGTGTCTCTGCAAGAGCTAAGGACTTACAAAACTCTTAAGAGTTTGGACACTTCACAACAGAATTTGCCTTCACATTTCACTGACAAGGTGTCTTCTCTCATTCATTTTGCTGATGTGCAAAAAATATTCCTCTTCTTTGAACTAATCCATTCACACTCTTTGCTTGAAAATCAGGGCAAAGATTAAATGACCATTCCTCTGCTTACCAGCCTTTTGCAGAAGGAGAAGAGAGATCGACTGGTTTTTTTGCTCACAGAAGTGTAAAGATGTAAAGCTACCAACTTGTAATGATGATAAAGGCATAAGGAGTATGAATTTGAAATTCTGGCCTCTCCAAGAGTCTGCACAAGGTGTAGATGCCAGCAGTTTTCCTCAGCTGGCTGAAGGTAAAGGTGAAAACAAATATGACAACCTTTCACTGTCAAGGGAGGGAAGGTAAGAGTTAGAGAGATGCATTATTCATCAGGGAGTTTATTTTCATGCCACATTCAGATCCATCCGGGCACCTAGCTATCAGAGAGTTGACAAAACAAATGGCATTGGAACACGGAAGGAAGTCAGTGAGAAGGACTGGAAGAGCTGAATCTACAGAGTTAGGGAGTAGGATGGGAGTCAAGGTCTCTAAGAACTCAAACGAGAACTTTTTGAGCGCCAGAATGAAGGGTGGATCTCTCACAGATGTTCAGCTCAAAGCTGGCCATACCCTTGGGTAGCTAATATGCAAGTCATGAATTACTGTATTTCCACAACATCTAAAANAGAGCGACCTTGAAGCACAGACTGCTTTGAAAAGTTCGCCCGGCCGCTTCTCTCTGCTCTCCCAGGCTCAGTTTAAAAGCACAGGACTCATGTTTGGGCATAGAGCGATGGTAGGGGATACACATGACATGGTCACCCCAAGACAAGAAGTTTTTCAACATTTCTAAGGGACTTCTCGAAAGTGTAGTCACTGATAACTAACAGGGGGTGATCTCATGCTGCAGCTGACTCAGGTCTCTAGTCTTTTTCTCAGAAGTTAGTTTCCCCAAAACCTGTGGAAACTTTCTATTTTAATCTGTTAAATGTTGCTGAAACTGGCCAATAAGTTGAAAAATCTGTAGGGACATGCACACATACACGTAAAACAAGGCACAGCCTAAGCATTGGTTCCAAAGAAAATGAGGTTAAAAAAACTTCAGGATGTGAAAATGAAAATTCTAAGTCATGAAGCACAAAGGTATTTGGTTTCCCTGTTGGGACAGAGGATCTGAGACATCTTGGCCATACCCTGAGCCATGCCAGCTCTTTTTTTGCTTCATTCCTTGGCCTAGAACAGCCCTCACTCAGACAGCAGTTCCCATCATGTGTCTAATAACACGTGAAGCTGAGTTTATTCAGCCTTCATACCTTAAAAGAAGGTCTTTTACATCTTAAGAGAGGAAAGGACTCTGTGTGTGAAGCGTGACAGTGAAGAGGTTGCTTAATGGCTAACCTGTTTGATCAATGTGAGTTGTACTATGAGCACATTGTTTGGAGAACTCTCGTGGAGGGAATGCTGCAAACAACTCCCAAAAGGCTGGGCTTTCATGTGGGCTAAGCCTTCTGGATGAGGGAGGGATTGGTATTCATGGGTGAGCCTGTAATGAATGTGCCTCTCTGATGCTGGCCTTGTTGCAGGCCAATTCAGACGCTGAATAACTTTTGTTAAAGTGAATGGCAATGTAATTGCTTCCTGAGGAAAAGTGTCTGTGTAGGTGGTGGGAAGGGTGGAGGTGATGATCTCAAATAGGGCAAGTAAATGGTAGTTCTGCTCCGTTGTCCAATATGACAAGTTCACAGTGAAATTAAGGGAATGATTGGGCTGGTTCCCATTCTGAAGCTTCCCAACAGGTAGAGACAGTATAATAAACTAAGTAGGTTATATTCAAATGTGTTGGTTAGTATCCAGTGCTCAGGCCCCTGCAGCTGCAGAAAGGTGGGGAGGTAGCAAGATGAGGGGAAGAAGTGTATAACATCTTAGGGCGACTGCTTTTGTAGGATTTATGCAGCTTTGCCTGTTCATCAGCCCAACAGGTCCTCAGTGTTGACTGACTCATCTGAGAGAAGCACTAACAATAATGTGGCAGGCAAAGCAGTAACACTGTGCTGCAGCTGGGTGCCTTTTTGCCCAAGTAGTCCCTTGGTGACTCCAGGCAACAAGAACAAGTCACTAGGATGTTTGTATTGTTGAGTTTTGGTGTTGCCTCATACTGGAGAAGTTAGTCATATAGTAGCAGCTGCACACTTGAATGTGCCTTCTTTTCTTATTAGGATAGGATAAATGACACAAAAGTTCTATAGGATTATTCTTGGCTGTTTTTCTCAGCAAACTTGCTCTTCCAGCCCAGTATTACTTCCTCCTGTACCTCCTTCTCACTGTTTTTTGTTCTCTCTACCCCATCTTGATAATTTTAAAACCATATACAAGCCCTACCAAGATGAAGGAAGGGAGTTGAAGTGGCCATCCATGGGAAAGGTGCTGTACTTCAGGGAAGAGTCACCTTAGGCAATGCTGGGTTTGGGGATTTTTTTCTTCAGCCATGGGTGACTATCAAGGGCAAAGGGAAGATACTTTCCCTGCAATGAGATGTTCCTCTGCTCCACCACCCTCAGAGGGTTTTATTCATCTCCTTTGCTGTCAGTTAGTTCTGGGCTTGTGTGTTCTTTGCTGTCTGCCAGGAAATCCTTCAAATACTGTGACAAGGGCATTGGTGATACACAAACTACCTCTTAACAATTTGGAGAGGGGGAAACTCACACAGGAAAAGAAAAATAGGTGGTGACTGAGCCTTTCCTGGGGTCTTTTCTCACCTACAGTTGAAGAAATTGGATCTGAACGAGTGATCTTTGCCTAAGAATTCAGAAGCTGAAGGTGAACGCAAGGATCCTGTATGTTCTGCTGATGTCTTTTGTTTAAACCACTTGACCAGCCTCTGTAAAAGTGTTATGTTTCCCTCTGGCTCCTCAGACATCATGCCTTAGGGCTGCATTGCCAGGAGAGCATGCACCTTTTTCACACCCGCAAAGCTCTAGCCTTAACTTCCAGACATACAGGGATATATATTGTCCTTTCAGATAGGAAAACACATTCCTGGCCCCAGGAGTGCCAAATTGCTGACTCAGCCCAGACGTTTCTAGACCAGAATGCCCAGCTGGGCCCAGCCCATACCATCAAGTGTGCAAGATTCCAGCCTGTTGCGACAGTATTTCTTTTGGACTGTTTTCTTCACTGCCAGTTGGGAAAAAATCATAAGTAGAAAGGCCTCGAGCAGAGTCCAGCTCATACAAAGGCTGGCAACTTTGATAACCATGTTCATTCTTGCAATTCCCATGCAGAAAACCTGTTTCTACATGTCATATAGTCATTTCCACTGCAGCCATGGGAAAATAAAGTCTCTGCCGTGTTAGCCTGCTGGTGCTTGACAGACACCATGCACTGTAGTCTATGTTGTACATGTGACTGCGAGGGCGATGCTAGGTGATTTGACTAAGAAAGCCGGAAGATATTGTCAGGAGACTCCACAGGAAATAAAGGGTAATGGTGTTGCTGCAGCTCCTGGCAATGCACTGGAGTGGAAAACTCTCTGGGGCAGGAAGGAGTGTACAGCAGGCTGAGCAGGGCAGCGAAGTTATGTCTGCCCCATGCACTGCTGCTCCAGAGCTGCAAGCAGCAGAGACATCCATGGTGGTGCTTCACCCGTGCTGCTCAAGTCTGTGGAGCCAGAAGCCCTTACGGAGCTGCATTGTTCTGCCATCTGCATCCAGCACTTCGCACTTAGGTATACTATGGAAAAGGTGGTATCAAGGCTCAGTCAGTTCTGGTGCCCTCGGAAGCTTCAAGTCATCAGAATGAAAACAAAAGATGGTGGTGTGTTCATCCCCTTAGTGTTCATCTCTAGTGATAAGCTCTTCCAAAATATGCATGATGCTCCTGGCTATATCTGTCTTTTCTCTCCTTCACTCTTTAGGTTTTAACTATGCCCACTTGTGAGATTATTCTAGATGAATACCCTGTGACAATGGCTCCCTGGCAGCTCGTTAACCAGTGCAAGTCTGCAGTAATCCACAGTATAGTGGTGTTTGGAGAGGGGTGGAAACATGGCTGGCAAAAAAGCCTCTAAGTAGTCTCCCCCATCAAGATGTTTTGGGAGGCTCAGAAGAAGCAAGAGGAAGGTCTGCTTTATATGGTGCCTTGGTAAATCGCATACCACTACCACATGTTGTAAACCTCTAGCATCTAGTATATGAGTCAAAAAAACCAACTGGGGAAACACAAGAGGAAGGGATGGTGTGGGGAACCCGAATACAAAGAATTTACTTTGGGTTCTGGAAATACCAGAGCCCCATGCTGAGTTTGAGAGAATATGCACAGAAAGTATCTCTGCTTGTCTTCTTCCTATCTAGGTACCTGCAATTGCTGTATAAGATACTGGCCGGATGAGCATTTGGCCATTCTTGTGTTAACATTTTTATGCAAAACGCTGCCTTTCAATGACAAAATCCACAAAACGAGGGTGACAGCCTCTATACAGTGGGTTGTTTCTGTTTTCCCAAAGTATTGAGAATTTGAGCCAGAGGAGAGAGAAAAGCTGAGCTTTCCATTGCCCTGCATAGGTAATTGCTGGGTGTAGTAACCTAATGAAAAGAACCAGTGCAGGAGTTTAAAAGGATTAGCAACCTGAAATGCCACTTACAGCGACCCACAAAATGCACATAGTATCACCAAAACAGCCGTCTCTGGGTCTCCTGGAGGAAACCTCCTGGTCTGTCTGAGAGCAAATCCTAGAAATTCCTGTGTGCTTAATAAACAGGTCTGCTGACAACGTGCCATCCTGCTTGTTCATGGGGTGTTGGAGATAGGGAGTGGTAGATACTGAAGTCGTTGGGATAAAATAACATACCTAGCACTTGCATGGGGGTGGGTGGGGTGGGGTGGGGGGTGATGCTGCAGCAACTCGCCTTTCCCCAAGCATCCAGGTGAGGAGTGAGCCATGGTCTGGTCCAAATACACCATGCTATTGGTCTGGTAGCCTGTGTTGGTGGACTTTTGTGACCCTGACAAGCACAGGGCAGGGCTGCCAGCCTTATACTCGGGGTCCTTGGAAAGCCACCATCACATGGCTGAAGCAGTTTGGACCCTTCTCTCATAAATACCAAAGCAGCATGTGTAGAGAGATCAGGACATGAATAGTCTCTGCAACACGCAGAGCTTCAAACTGGCCTTAGTCTGGACATGAGAGGAAGGGCCAAATCCGGAAGAGTAGGTTTAGAAATGTAACTGTACAACTTTTGTCAAAGTTGTAATCTGCTGATTTCAGAGTGGAGCGGTGCACGAAGACACTCAGCTTTCTGAACAGAGGGATGGTGTTAGACTGGGCTTACAGTGTCAGGCTGATACATCCCTCCCCCTCTCTTGAGCCCTCTGCTGCCTTCGAGGGGTGGATAGAGAAACTGGCAAAAGTCCTCCAGACTGAAAGAAAAAGGAGTTTAAAATGAAGGCACAGAGCAGGAAGCTCCTTTATTTGTGTTGTGTTTGCAATCTCTAGGTAATCCCATCACTGCTTGCACAAAAGCAGCAGGCTGATGGACCATTGTAGCACTGCAGAAGTGTGTGCAGCATCATCTGCCACAGCAGAACTATTTTGTGGTTTCTTTGAGATCACAGGCTCTTTAGTTCTCCCTCTGGTTTGTTGTGGGACTTGAATCAATAGTCCAATACACCTTCAGGTGAAGTGAGGTGATGGAAGACAGCAGGCAATATGAGGGGAAGGGCAAAGATCAAAGCTCTGAAACCTGCCCCCTGTCTCAAAGAGACCAGTTATCCAAGCTGAGTGGGGCATATCCTCAGAATCCATGAGGAGAAGTCACAGCAGCTCATGGCTGGAGCCTGAGTAATCTCAGAAGCAATTCCTTCATCTGTCAGTTGCACTATCTGTAGATGAAATATCTTGTACAAGGCTTGTATAACACACCAGTGTTTGTGGTAATCAGCTATGGGGCACGTGCTGCATTTAAAGACTAATTTTAACAATAATGCATCTCATTAAAGCAGTTGTCATATTCTGTGTTTTGTAGGACATGTTTGCTGCCATACAGATATAATATATTTATCACAAGCAAGCATATTGTTTCTGTAGCTTTTTTTTCTATGCTATAGCACTGTTCCTGACAGTTAGTGCCTAAATCCATTTTGTATGCATCAGAATTTCCAGTATTTAATTTCTCTGCAGCCCGAGAGGAGTCAGGATATAAAGCACCAGGCTGTGGGGGCTGCTAAGACAAACCTATGTGAGAAGAGCTCCTGCACTGGGGGTCCTTCAGGGCTTTTACTTGGACATCATAACTGCAGGAAAATGGGTTGAATGCTTTGGTTGTGCTCTGCAGAATAGGTATTCTGAAGTCTAGTCCCATCTCAGAGGGCAGCTTGAAGACCAGCTTCTTAATCTTTGAAAGAAGATTTATAGAATTATTGAGGCCTTTTGACTAAAGACCCTGGAGGTATAAGGTATTATTATGATGCTATGCAGTCATAGAGATTTAATTGAAGGTACTTAACTGCAGTGGCTGTAAAACAATTGAAATTATACTTGACCTCCTCTTTGGAGCAATGCTTTTAGACAGATTAATAAGGTAAGTAATGCTTAATTTTTTTGTGTCTTTCCTGAGGTTTTCTCCAATACACTTAATGGAGTTTTCACAATGCAGTCAGATTGGCAGGTATATGGAATTCTAGTAATTATGCCCCCTAAATTCCTTGTGCTTCTTTCCAACTGAGTATCTCTAGGATCAAAGTAAACATGATAACAACAGTCTGTAAATGGCATTCTCTAGAATGACATACAGAGAATCTGACCTGAAAAAGAAATCAAAGAATAAGCGGTTTTCCCAGTAAATCAGGGCCAAGACAGAGTCCCAGTAGACGCTTACTGACAAATCCCTACATATGCATGTTTACAGGTTACTTATTCAGTCACAGGTGTCGAAATCCATGTGGTCTTCCAGCTTAAGAAGTAATAATAGGCCAAAAAAAGGGCTTGTTAATTTAGTCTAGATGTTAATCTGAACTCCAACTGAACCTATTTGCTTAAGTAATCTGCCCAGCAATCTCCAGGAGAAGAGACTTTTTCTCATGTAGAGCCAGCCTAACAAAAATGTAAGCTAACCTCTAACTGAGATGGTTATGGAGAAGATGTGTGCCCTCTGGGCAATTTGTGTGGGCATGTGTGGAGGAGAAAGCAGGCACCTAAACAGTGTCTTTTTATTAGGGGAGTTCCTTGCCCAGTGTTGTGAATAAGTGTTTTAAGATGGCTTAAAGAATCACTGGCAAAGGTACCCATAAAAACAGGTTTAATATAAAAACAACAGCACAGCAAAGTTCAACCACTGGCAGGGTTCACTCTACTACTTACTAGATGGTTAAGGCACACTGAGGAAAAGCAAATAAAAATCCAGAGTCGATCAAACCACACTGAAATAAAACCAAAACAGGGGGGTGGGGGAGGTGTGGAAATTATAGAAAGGGTAAGAATAAAAGGGAATAGGCCCGAAGGCGTAACAATACTTAACACTTAGACTGAACAGCACGTTAACTTCACAGCTTTTAACTTAACTTATAACTTAAGTGAAACAATTTAGCAAAGGATTCATATAGGATTTACTATTCCACAATGCTAACTTACAGGCCTAACTTACAAATCTAAAGTACTTAAGAACCTAGGAGAGCAGCATTTCTCCCACATTTGCTATAGCATATGTACCCTTGCATGCACACAGGCCTAAAGAGTCTGCACAAGATACGTGTGAAAAATTCCCCTCAAAGGTACTGAAATACTCCAGATGTTTTTGCGTCTTCTCAGGGAATGAGGGCTCAAGCCTCAAGGAGTGGGATCTGTCATAGTTCAGCGATCTCCCAAGTACAGCAAACCTGAGAGTTCACTGGCTCTGAGAGGTGTCCCACTCAGAGGGAGATTGCTGGTCACAGCCTGCTGCGGGCCAGGATTGCTCAAAGGGTCTCATTTTGGATCACTTTTTATAGGGCTGCAAGAAAGTGGGCTTTAGCCATAACAATGTTTCATCCTGGCCACACTCTGGGTGGGAAACTTTCTTTGAAAGTTTGAGAACAGAAATATTATCCCACTTGGGTCATTATTCAGGCAAAAATAGTTTCCAATGCTGTTCATTAAAAAAAAAAAAAAGCTCGTTAGCACAGGTTCCTGAAAGCAGACAGTGTTTCTGATAAGTTCAAGAGGAGCTGAGCCCAGGTGCTGTTCCTCAAGGCCTGGCAAGCATTTCTCAGATCATAGTGCAGCCTGGGGGGCTGGGGGAGAATGCACCACCACACCCAGTCCCCTGTGTTGTGGGACGGGCAGCTGGAAGCACCCAGTCACGGGAATGTCCCACGGCAAATGGGGGTGCTGAGGTGCCTCCTTTCTTCTGCTCAGTGTGCTACTGCTTGTGCACTTTATCTTGTCTTAGCTTAGAAAGTAACTGAGTGGGGATTTATGCTCAGACCACCTGTGCCTGGCTCAGTCTCACTGAGGTATCTTTTAAAGGACCTGAGATCGCCAAAGTGATCCAGAGACACCTCCCTGTCTGATGACAGATTGTACTATGGAAGTGCTGGGGTGGCTGAGGTCAAGAGCTAGTCCTTGTGCCCAAAACTTCCTTCCCTGAGGGTCGCAGTGCTCCTCTTAAGCAGCAGCTAAAGCTAGGAAGGGCCTCTGGGGCTTGCCGGGTGTCATGCAGGAGATATGGCCAAAGCCTGTGTCAGACCAGATTCACAGTCCCAAGGGTCCCCCACAGGAACATTATTCCTTTGCTGTACAAATATTAAACTGAGCTCTTGCAGTGTAGGTTAGAGGCAAAGCTGCCATGGATGGCAGTAAGGCAGGGCAGGGCCAGAACAACCTACTGAACTTTGAGAACTGGTCACAGACAACATGACAGCTGTCGCTTCTCCCTGGTGTTAAGGGTGGTGGAGTAATTTGTTGGTGCATTCTTGGTATAGTTTTGATGAATTTTGCAAAGACCTGTTTAAATAAAACATTAGATACACTTTTTCTTAAGGTTTGAAGAGGGGTTATGATTTTACTCTCAGTCACACATCTAAGAATAATCCCTTACTCAGTCATCCTTGGCAGGAAGGGAAGCAATGTACTGGCTTTAGAGGCTAAAGAATTACCTGTTTATTTTGAAATAAATGTTTCTCTGTGCTGTTCCTGACAGAGCATCAGCTTTCCTGTTCCACCCTTACCATTTAATGTAGGAGGGTCATGCACTTTTGTCCTAGTTAACTCAAGTCCTGCAACTGTGTAAGTTTGTGACATATTTCATATTTTTTTAGGTCAGACCAGCCTTATGTGACTGTTTATGTAAATAACCAGTTGACCAAAAGCCACTCATCTTCATGTGCAGCAGGCATGTGAGGCAATGGGAGGTGTTCAGCTGTTTGCCCAGTATTTCTTGTGAAGTCGTTAGTGCTTTTCTCCTGCCGTCCACACTCGGGGCCAAACATTGCCTTGTTCCTGACTTGCAAAATGAAAGGAAACAGAGGGGAATCACTACGGGCAGGGAAATGAGTCTTTGCTCATTCCTCTGGCACAGATCCACAGGACTAACTTTCTGCTGTATCACAGTTACGCGCATAGAAGATGGGAATTGGGTCTGTTCCTGGCCCTGTCACAGGCTCTGGGGACCCATTTCCTGGCCGCCTGGAAACTCACAGCTTCACCTTTCTCTAGAGGAGGTAGCAAAGGTGCCATTCACTGCATGGTCTATGTGAGCAATATTCCCATGAAATGAAGGCACCCAGATCCCCTTCCTGGCACCACGTGCTAGGAGAGAGGGGCTTGCAGGCTGCACTGCTGTGTTTACAGCCTCTTGTACTGTGCAAGTTCCAAGTCTTCCTGTATCCTCTCCTGAAGAGCTTTGATTATCTCATAAAACTATGGACAGAGCTTGTACAAAGGCTTATAGTTTAAAAGTACAGGCTTGAACAGGCAGCAGACTGTCAGGGAAGCATTTGGTTAGATTCGATTTGATGACTTGTAAATTTTGCTACCTTTATGACTGGTAACAGGAATGGTCTAAGTGTTTCTTCCTTCCTTTTTCTCCTCTACCTTTTCCCACCTGAGGCTTTTTCTCCCTCAGCTCTAGCAACTCACTGCTAAACTCAGTGCCCCTTTCTAGGCCCAAAGTAGTCAGTGAGCGTTTCTCCAGCACGGCAGTGTTTCTGCATCACTCCTACCCTGCTGCTGTGTCTGCTTGCTGGCACCTCAGCCTGTGAGCAATTGTCATGCTCTCCTACCTGCTAAGAGAGCAGTGGTAAGCTGTTCTGTGGGATTGTGTGCAAGCACAAGACTGTGCCCAATGTAATTTCACACCACACCAGAGTCAGAAGAGGAACCTTCTTCTGGCAAAAAAAGCAAGAGTTCAGAAGTGTTCCTGGCTTCTGCTTGGGATGAAATGAAAAGCTCTCCAGGTATCTTATCTTCCTGGAATGAGACAGAAGCCTGCTGGCTGGGGAACTTGCTGGGGAGGCAGGAGACACGTGCACGAATCATCTGTGTACATGATTCAGTCATGGGCTGGAGCTTGGCTTTCCCACATCTAAGACGAATGCTCTAAACAGTGATTCTCTTCTGCAGTGGCTAAATGTTGTTTTGACCTTCTTGGATCCTTGGTGAATATTGGCATGAACAAAGATCTCTTGTTTTGAGGACTCTATTAAATAAACTGTTTTCCTGATGAGTGTTTCATTCTCTGTCTCGGTTCTGCATCAATATGATTGCTCAGCTGGATAGTTTCTTCCCATTACCAGCACCTAGGCGGTTACTTGGAGCACAAGTGTTTGTCAGACTCCACCCAAAGCATAAGACATTCAGGTAAAGTTCAGGTATTTCAGCTTTCCACCACTAACTTTGCAGTAGGCTTTCACACTAGCGCCCGCACGGCATCCAGTTCCCGACTGTGGCTTAGCACACAGGAGTTAGCTCTCATCTGGCACACAAGCAACAGGGATCACAGTCCTGCAATGGCCCGTGTGCTGTCATCTACCACACCTTTTGTCATCTTTGCTCTTCAGCTCTCTTGACTAAAAGGCAGCAAGAAGTAGCCTCTTTCTCAAAAGCTGTGTACATAAAGCAGTAAGAAGTGTCAAACCTGCTGATGTTTAGCTAATTGGGGACCACAGTTTTCTTTGGTTTTTTCTAATAAAAAGAACTTTAACAAATCTCTGCTCCACCTGAATTTCAAGTGCATGCAGAAGATCAATGGCTTTTCTAGAAACAGTTACCCATGTCAGTTAGTGTCTGTGCTAGCTTTAACTGAATTGCCTGAAATAGCCTTCCCATCATCTAAATTTAGACTTTAAAATACAACTAAAGAATGCATGGTGTCCTAATGAATAGCTAGTCAGTCTTTCACAGGCTTCTGCCTCTGAAAATTAAATTGCATGTGAGCATTTACACTACATCTCAAAAACTCATTCAGCTGTGGCCCTGGTCAGCATACATTGGTTTTGGCTATTTTTTTCTCTGGTCTATTTGTCTCTGACACCTTTTTTATGCTGTAAAATATGACAAAATATTTTATTGTGAAGTGATTTTTAGTTTTGGCTTAGCTAATGACAGCTATATATCCTGAGAGATGACAGTATTATCTAAAAATGAACATATACATTATTTGGCAAGGAAAAAAATTGACCATCTTTCTATCTCTTCTTTCTCAACTTAAATTCTAATAGATGTCATCCATTTAAATTCCTTTATAGCAATAAAGAATGAACTACAGAAAAGAGAGGCATATGTTATATATGGTAAGATTTCTTTGTTTCCCTGATGACTGGGAATACACATGGAGTACAAAGCAGAGGTCTATATTGGAAACAACATGACGCTTGGCTCTGCAGAAATTCAACAGCTAAAACAAAAATGAAAGGGAATAGACCTACCAGCTGCTTAGATTCAGCAGTTCCACTACTCACATGCTGTTCAGTAAGTTTCCAAAGAAACATGGGCTTGGGTTTCTGTGAAATTTATCTTGCTAAGATTATGAGGGAGGTTGGGAAGGAAGGATGAAAATCAGAATCGCCTGCAAAAAACTCCTTGTCCTCTCCCCCGCCCCATCCCAGCAACATGAGATATCAGTGGCACAAGGTCATGCAGATAATTGCAACATTATCTCCTGTGCCTTGAGAACTTGGGTCCTCTCAGTGGGAGGATGATAAATAAGAACTTGTCAAAATTCCATTCATGTAAAACTCCAACATTGCTAAATCTAGAACAAGGGCACTAAACTCCAGAACTTCATGGAGAAAATAAGTTCTGGAATTTTAAGTTTTTCCAAAGTGAAATGCTTGTCCCTGGCTGAATTTCGCATCTTGGTTGTTTGGGGGTTTTTCCACTTTAAAAAATCAACCTGAACAACAGCAGCTTGTGCCCAGTTCCTATGGGCCTGGTAACCTGAAACTCTGAAACCCCTAGCCTGAGCTGGCTCTGCAAGTTTCAAGGCTCCCTGGAGTGCAGCTGTGAGTCTGAAACTCCTGCGTGAGACTTTTCTGTGGTGGGGTCGCCGTGAAACCAGGTATTCTGGAAGCATGGCTTCCCCATCAGCCTGCCCCAGGGACTAGCAAGAAACCTAACTAAATGGAATTTTTTCAACAGAACCTTCTCAAAACTGAACAACTCCTACAAGTTTTTAGTTTTGAGTATTCAGATTGGGAATTTCTGAGCAGATGTAGTTCAGATCTTCCTGTGACTTCTCTTCAGTCTGTTGAGTGCAAGTCACATAGCCAGGTCTTAGATCTGTCTTTGGGTTCTTGATGTCCTCCTTAGTGTGTTTTGCCTATTTCATGTATTAAGTCCTACTTCACATATTTCACAAACTGTCTACCTATTCCCCAACTAAATGAATGCTGGTTTTCAATGGTAAAAAGACAGATAAACATATTTATCATCAAAGCGTAAGACTGGAATTGCATAGAAGTTCCTTACTTGGGTATAGATGTTCCTATTTGGTATTACCTGAGAAGCTGAGGCTTGCAATGCATAAGAGAGGGATAATGTGTTGTTTCAGTGGATGGTTGAGAGAGCTTAAAATCCATTAGTGATTTTGATTTGGTGAAGTGTGAACATCAGTAGCACTGGCAATTCCTGCTTTTACCAAACACATAAATATTCCTCCCCTATTAACTCTCAGGTTACATACCAAATGCTGCCCAACCTTGTAGTGCTCCAAAGCACTATGTCTTAATGTGTCCTTCTGTAAATGCCAGTAAATACAATAGTATTTGTGTTAGTTACTTTTCCCCCCTAAATCAGCAAGCAAGGTATCACCATAATGGAAAAATGATGCAGCACTGGGGCTAGGGCTCAAATGCTTTCTGTGATGGTAAATCAATTGAAATGCATCAATGCTGAAATTAGAGTGGGAAACATCTCTATAATCTTTGTGTGTTACTGAAGCACATTCCAGTAAATTAGCCCCACTGGCAGTCATTTTACCAATTCAGTTTTAAGTGTCAGAATCAAAATGTTGCCCTAGATGGTGATATTTGGAAGGCGGGATCCTCAAAAGGAGGATTTTTAGACATATTCAGCAAGTTGGTAGGCAATGGTTTCTAGATCCATATGAAAACAGAGGTGACTTTTCTTGTAAATAAGCATTCCTGTTTCAATGGTGACATGAAATGTAATGACTTAAATTAGCTGTCCCAGCCAGCTTTCATTAATAATCTAAATATAACATTTCACCACATGAAGTATGACTTTATACTAGTGTCATGTCCATAAAACACTTTAAAGTTTTCTTAAAATCCCACGACCTTCACAAGGATATTGGCCAGGTCCTGGAACGGCAGAAGGCGAAAACAGAAAACCGTTTCAACTCTTCCAGCCAAGAAGCAGCAACCTGAGTACAACTGGCATCCAGGCTGGAACGGGCAAGCCCCAGGAACAAGGGTACAAGGAGAGGGGTGATGTTAGGCTATGTGGCACCATCACAGAGAGCTGTGTAGGGAGACCTGGAGACACCAGAGTGGTCCCCCATTCCTTGACAGATGATGGGGTGCTCAGGTGCTGACTCTCTGCAGAAGGTGTGAGCTCTTCAGCTCAGGGCAGGTCTCCCTGAGGCTGCTCTGCCTGTGTCCATCCTGCCAAGACAAAATCCCCAGGAGTGGTCACACTCTCCTCCTGCTTCCTGAAGCTTTGCAGTCAGCTCTCTCCCTCTTCCTTCAACAAAAGGCTGTATTTACCCATACCCACTCCCATCTGGCCTTCAGCAATTAATCTCTGTGCCTCAAACTGCAACACATTGTGTGATAATTTGTTATGTTAATCCTATGTGTCAGTGAGCCACTCAGAGACTGCCCTGCTTATCTTTTGGAATAAACCTGGGTTTTCCAGCCATGCATGTAAAGAAACAACCACATTCTCTGTCCTTCACATACACAAGGCTAAAGTTTGAATGCTTCTTGTGCCTATGGTACTGTGTTCTTACCTGGTGACAGAATTTTTGAGAAATATAATTAGAGGGACCTAACTACACATTTCAATCTGCAAGCTCCCTTCTTCTTTTAGAAGCAAATTTCTAGGACAGAAGCAGTAAGGTATTAAATATATTTACACTATTATAAGCCACTCAGTGAACAGCAGAGCTAATGACGCTTGTTTTTGTCCTGACTGGACCCAGCTGCTGGTGTTACTGAATCTTTCAGGAACACCTTTGAGGCCATTGCTGCCTTGAGTGGTGTTTAAGATCACCCAGCCAACTAAAATGTTGCTGAGGGGGCATATGAATGACAGACAGACAGAAGGGGAGGTAGTGAAATTAATAACACATCTTTTCTCATAGAAGCAAGTTGGAACCTCTCTCACTAGGTGCAGCAAATAAAGTCCTAATCCACCTTGCTTTATAAAACTTGTATTCAGCTCCTCTTCCTGTTCCTTTCCCATTTAATGGGGTTGCAGTGAGTATGAGGGCAGTTTTTAAGATGGTCTGTTCTGGTTGTGGGCGTCAAAGATATTTAGGACAGATAAACCAGTACAGTGTGAAATAGGGCTGTGTTTTCCTGGCACTGATGGGAAGAGCTTGTTGCTGCTCTTGGCAGGCTTCCCACAGGCAACGCCTTGGTCTCCTGCAGGTAAAAAGAGCACGGTGGTGCTGACCCACCTCGTGAGCAGACATTTAAAGGAGGGGGGAGGGAAGGGGATCCTGAACATGTACAGAGAACAGTCTGTGCTCGGTCCCTCCAGCCAGACCCTCAAGATACAGAGCTGCAGACACAAAGCCTGAGAGGGAAGCAGCTTGGGCTGCCGCTGACCCGGGTGTCCTAAGGCCACTGAGAACTGATGGAGATCCTGGGGCACTTTTTCCAAGCATTTGGTCCCTCTGAAGCTTTTAAATTTGGCTTCAATGGCCCGCAATTGTCTGGGTACCTCTGAGGATCTGTAGTGAAATGCACACAGTGTCTCTCCTAGAGCTAAAACCAGCTGTCCTGAAGCCTGCAGCAAGCTGTGGATGTCCTTCAGCTGGGTCACATCAGCTTTAGATCACAACTAACAATTGTTTTCTTTTGGTTCTCCATGTAGCTGAATGCCACCCCTCTCGGGTCTGAGGCCAAATGAAAAAAAAATAAAAAGGAGGAAAATATGAAGCTAACCCAGGTTATTTTATTTCCTTTTTAAAAAGATTTTCCTCTCTCTGCTTTCAAATTTCAATTTAGCTACAATTAATTCTAAAATAAATTGGGCATGTTTGAATGCTGAAATGATGGTTCAATTTTTCTAGAATTCTTTCCAACTAGATTAGTTGGGCCTGAACTGAAAGTTCTGCCTGAACTGAAAAATATTTTCAAGTGTCCCAAACTTGCTCTTTTCCTCCTTTTTAACGGAATGAAGTATTTCTCTGTCATAGTGTTAACCAAATACAGCTAGGCAATACAGCAGAACATTTCATTTATTTCCAGTAGCCATTGGCATCAAGGCACAGTTAAGGATTTCTGTGCAACCACCTCTGTGGTTTTGTTTTTAAATTAAGGCTTTCTCCTTAGGGCTATTGCAGCATTGGTGTTCCTCAGACTGGAAAGAATTGAATGGAGGACTAGGAGAACCTGAGAAATTGCAGGAGGAGCCGTGGGCTGAGTAATATGTTCCAAATATGCTCTGTAATATCATAAGAGTAGCAGCTTTTCGACTCAGGATGAGGAATGGATTTGCCAAAAGCACTAAGCTTGGGCCCAAAAGCTGAACTCCAGACACAATTAAAATAACAAGGCTCCAAGCTTTCCTGCAATCAGCCAGCAACTTCAACTCTTGCTGCTTTTAGTTTAATGTCAAGCTTCCCTACCAAGTGTTTACATGTCACTCTGCTAATCAGGCAAACACAGAGGCTGCAAATCAAAGAGCAGCTTCCCTACTATCAGTGTTTAGCACTATAAATCTGGTCTGTCCACTTCAAATGGCTCAAGGTCTGCTCTCCCAGCCTCCTCCTTGTCTCCTCCTCAGGGCTTCTCAATCTCAGTACAAAAGCAATAAGGGCCTATTCCTTAAGGCATGTTTCCTTAGCATATCCTCCCTCCCAACCAAAGCACTGCTTCCCTGCTTTGTTTTTAAACCAGCAATAACCTAGGGAACAGAAGGGCTCATTAATCCGGGGAGAGGCTGTATGCCCAGCAGTGACACGCAGCAGGCTGGGTGGCTCCCTGGCCAGCCTCATGGAGGCCTCAAAGACCAAGAGTCCACTGACCTAAGCAGGGCTCCCTTTGTGCCCGAGGTTCAGCTGGAAACCTTGCTGGCTGAGAGGGCTCAGCTGCCTGCAACAGCAGATGGGGAAAGGACTTGAGATAGAAGCTTGCTCAGGGCCGCTGAAGCATGAGGTGCACGAATGTGAAGGTGCAAGGTTTTGTGAAACACCATTCTCCCTTGGAACTCTTCAACCTTAAACTACGGCAGCTGATGAAGCTGAAGAGGAAGGCAAAGGGGAGTGACAGCACTGACCTGTGCTTCTCTGAGCATGCCTAAATGCTCTGGTAAACATAGTTTTGTGTCTAGTCCTGGTTAGAGCTCTTCCACCTTCTGGGGTAGCACTAAGGCTGGCACTGGCACCAATGCAGGGCTGGGCACTCCTCAGGCTGTTTCAGAGGGAAACAGCAGGGATGGGGCTCAGCCTGCTGCCACCTAGATTTGGAGCACCCACCTATCCTAAGGCAGGTTTTGCACCTCTGCTCTCAATGGCTATGGTGGCGTGCACCTTGCTGGGAGAGCGATGCTGACTTCTGCCAAGGGACAGCAATGCTCAGAGGGTGAATGCAAACCATCAGCGCTATACTCACATTTGTGCCTGACCCACCAGGCAGGGATGGGCAAAAAGATTGGTTAGATAGGTTTCATAGTCATTAATGAAGACTTGTGCTTGTTAATGAGCTGAAAAGAGAGTTTTCTCCAATTTTTAGCAAGAAACAAAAGTCAGCAAGATATTTCAATACAGGTTGTAAAAAGACCAGTACATGCCTGGTGTGGGTTTCTTGGTGTCCAGCCTTTGTAAACACTGCTGTCAGTGCATCATCTGATATATGAAGAAAGCCAACATCAGATGTTTTTTGGCATTCTGAATGCTCTCTAGATTTTTCTGGCTTTCATGCATGAGAAATTGAAGGTTTGGATCGCAACTTCAAGAGGTTGGCAAAAAGCCATAAACCTACACACACCAATAGACAGGAATGAAGTCATACTTGTAATGATGCTGAGTATTGCAAGATCTTCCAATCAACAGCCAAAAGAGCATGCTGGAAGGAAGAGATGGTACAGGAATGATTCCTGAGATGGGAACACAAACAAAAATCTGATTTCTAGGAGCATAATAATGTTTGTCTGCTGAGGACTCAGTCCTGACTGACCTTTCTTGTTTGTTTTTTCATGACTTTATTGCTTTTATAGAGCAGATTTCAGAGAAGTCTGACACTGCTTCCTTGGGAAAGCAGGAAGATTTATGCTGAGATTATTGCAGGCAGCGGTTATGATTTCATTATACAATACTAAGATTGTAATTTTGTGTGCTTACACTGAATGTTTAATGAGCACATTAAGCTAGATGCATTTTATTTCAGATTGTATAGCAGCCTAAATGGCAAAACAGTATGATACACTTGTTTATTTGGCATTAAAGCTTGGATTCAGTGCTTAAGCATCTTGCTGAATTGGGGGGCCATGATGTGATTTAATGATTCAAGTAAGAGTCTTGTTAGTGATCAAAACTCAGGGATCTGTAAACGCTGAAGATTTTCTGACTGATGGGAAATAAGACTGTACTAGCATGGTAAACTTGCAGACCTTTCCAACACAAAAGAAGGTAATTTTATTGAGGCCTGTAGATCTTATCACATTTTTCACGTTCTGTCAGTTTACATACTGATAATGTGAAGGTTATAGGGTGAATTGTACAATTTTTAGGGTGGAGTTTACTGTCACAAGCATAAAATGCTTCAGAAAATTTAGATTTCTCCTACCTGGTGAACAATTTTTATTTCCTTTCATACTATTTGAAGATAGATTCCTCCCCATTTAAAACTGATTTGCTGCAAAAAGTAGATGTTGAAACTGGGTTATTTAATTCCAAAGTTTACTAAATATCTGAGCTGATGGGGGTTTGCAAATAGTAGGACTGTATTGCTCTAGTTACTAATAACACAGCTACTATTTGGGCTCAGTAAAAAACAGTTGTTTAAGACCACAGAAGAGATTCAGCTTTTGATAGCTTGTATTTTCATAACTCATTAGTGTAAAATGCAATGTGTTGTACTTCGTAATGTTGAGTTTGTATCTAAAATAGATCCTTGGATTAGGAAGACCTGTTTTAAGAAAATGAATTAATTTAGTATTATGGGAAAAAGCACATAACAGGCAAAGCAGATTCTTGCTGTGCACTGGCCGTGTGTTTGAACACCAAGGTTACTGCAATCCCCCAGCTGAAGGTTCAACTCTCTTCCCTTCCCCCTAGCTATGCTGTGGTAAAGGACAGTACTGACTGCAATAAATGAAAATTAAAAAGGCCGGACACGGGATCCCTCTACACTTTCTCATTCAGACTGGCTGCCCTGAAGGATCAGTAGAAAATTCAGCATCTGAGGATTACAGAAATTTAACTATGCAATGGAAAGAACTATTTGAATGTGATGGCCCCAGCAGGATCAAAATGATTTAACAGAAAAGAAAAATGTGAGTTCTAACAAAAGACAAAGTTTCTTTTTTTCCCCTGTGTCAGTTGTATTATGAACAACTGTGGACAACTGCTTCTACCTGGACTGCTTCTCCTCAGGACTCAGTGGAGGTGTCTCTTTTAGCTCGAGGCTCTCAGTTAAGCTAAGACTTAACTGATCTTTCAGCTGCTTCAGAAAGGCATGTTTCCTTATTTAAATAACAATGTTGCTGTTATTTAAATATCTTGCCTGTGTATTTTTCCCTTACCTTTGGGCTGATTTAGCCATCACTGAAAATCTTGTTGTGACTACTGCTCAAGAGCCACCTGTAAGATGCAGTTACCCACTTACCAGGGACTTTGTGGTTTGATTTAAAATCTAGGTACCAGTTATTTAGGCTGTGAGCCACTTTCACATCTGTAAAACTGTACCTGATAGCTCTCCTGAGGCTACTCTCCTGAGCCTATGCTCACCTCACAGGACATCTTTGTGTCTACAAAGGGCTGCTGAATTTTTGCTTCTGCCTTGCTGTGAGCTACAATAGCCCCATCCAGACCTATTTTTTTGGTGACCTGAAACTTGAAGGAATGGTTGTCTATTGCCCTCAACAGCAGTAAGGGTGCTGGGAAAATACTCAAGAATGCCAAAGCATTCTTGCCTTTTGAGCCCTGTTCTGCATGAGGAGGAAAGAGAGGTGCAACCCGTTCTGCAGGACATTCCTACTCTGCTGTCAGGAGATGCCTGCCAGCTTTTCCCCTCTGGACAAGATCGGGGTAGAATTGCTTAGATGACATTACTGATAAGATACTGACTTTCCTTACTTCCTTTACACCCCCTTTTCCATTTTGTGTGAAGACTTCTGTTCAGCCCTTCTGACTCTACCTAGCAACCTAATTCCCAGAGCAAATACCTTGCATGGGGGCTTGTCAGCTTTGAAGCTGGTTACAACACAAAGGACTTCCAGCCTACCTGTGCCCACTGCTTCACTTTCCCCTGGCCCCTCAGCTGGGCAGTTCAGGAAATGGAGGCTGCACATACCCAGCTGGTAGACAGCACCTAAGGGCATGCATGTAATTAAATCTAGGAGGATGTCAGGATGGTGTCTGTGCCCAGAGATCAGCTTCCCAGGCTGCTCCTAAGCCTGGACCGTGACAGCAATATGGGGTTTCTCCTGTGATTCCAACTATGACTTACAGCTTCTTAGTGGTTTCAGGTCCCTAAGCTCCTATTATATTATGCAGCATATACAGTTCTTAACTTAATGTAATGAAGTTACTTGGTAACTATTTTTGTGATTAGTTTTTACAGCTCCTCACAAGCTTTTAATTACTGAATTCTCCACATAGTTCTTTAATTCAATTTGTTTTGACCTTTCAGTTAGTGGAAAAATAATAGAAAGGTGAGATCTGTGTTATGCCACTATATTCTGGCATTCAAAGCTAGAGAAAAGGCCTTGGCAGCAGTGAGCAGGGACACATGGGCTATGCTGGGAGAATATGGCAGGACAAAAGCATTGGTTCTCATGGAGAAAATGGAGTATTTTATCTTCTTAGAAGAGAAGGTTTTGACACTCCTCCTGCTCACCCAGTGATATGTATCTCCTAGCCCTTGATACACTTTGTTAGCTTTTTTTCCCCAGAAAGTAGAGGATTGACATTGAAGTTTTTGCCATCCCTGCCACCACAGGCAACTCTAACTGTGCTGCAACTGTGTACTCATGCCACATAAGCAGGGCCCTGTGCAAACCTACCGTACCAGTCAGAGCTGTGGGGCAAGGGACCGCAGAAAAAATAAGCCCCTGAGACATGGAGAACAGGGAGAGGGTGCTGATGTTATACAGCAACCATCCCCAGCTGTTTGGGGAACTAATAGTTGGCTTACCCTTGAGGACAACCAATGTGCCAGGTGCAGCAATGCCTGTGCCAAGCAGATGTTTGGGATTCCACAAGGAATATTTGATCCGTGTCCAGCCAACCCAGAGGGCTGTGCATCCACTTGGAGTATTTGCACTGCAAGGTGCCAGATTAATGATTAGAGAGATTAACGTCTACAGGCGCAGCCAGGGTTATGCCAATGAAATCTCCACCTGGTTCTGCCAGCAGACCTGAACATGAGTCCAAAGGGCCAAAAGCAAATCCAGAGGACCATGTTTAAGAGTCGAGCTTCTGGCTGCTCTGTAGGTTGTTCTGCACTTGGCTTTTCTGCTGACAATACCACCGAGGTAACCTCAGTGCAGGCCGGATGACTGACCCTGGGATCTGTCCTAAAACAGGCTGGTTATACCGGTTTAACCTTCATAGACTCTTGATGCAGGGGGCCAGAAAAGCCCAGGGGAGGACGTCAGCAGCAACAAGAGGAGAATTTGGATTTTTGTGCAGGTCCTTCAACTGGATGTATAGTTAGTCAGACTACTCAGGGAGGTGAGGATCCTTTGCTGGCTGGTTCTGCTTCGATCTTCTTTGCTTTGCACTGGTGAATCATCAGAAAGCAATCGCAACGAGCCTGACAATGAGACCAACAGGCACTGATAGGAGCAGAGGAGCTGCTATGATTTCTAAGGAGATTTTCTGAAATTAGCTGTTTAAACAGGCATGGGCAGCATTCACATGGGTAGATACTCTCCATATCACATCAGCAAAGACTGACACGAATTCTTTCTTTGTCATACAAGGATACCCTATTATTAACAGGCTTTTGTATTTTATTTCTTTCCCAAGAAATTCAAACCCAGCAAGTTGCTTTAAATGGGTTTGGGTCTGGGCATGTCAGATCCGTTTTAAATAAATTGGTCTAGACCATAAAGTTTCAGTAAAAATCTGTCTTTAAATAGGATCCTTCTGTTTTCCAGATTGTACTATCAGGATCTAAGCTCATTTCAGTTTTTTCTTACTATACTTATGAATTCTGAACATCTGAAGTGGTTTCAATTCATACAATAACTTAATTCTTTTTTATACGGCATACGAAGTATGAATAATGAATTGAAAGAATTGGAAAGAAAGAGTCTTAAAATTAATAGTAACTCTGGTTTCTCAAATATTGTCCTAAGTCCCCCCCTAAGGAATAGAGGAAATATTCCAACTCCACATGACGGAAAAGCTTTAATGCAGAGAACTCTCCACAGGACTGTTTTCATTTTGTAGTGTATTTTAAACATATGGACAGGGTAGACTGTTAATTATTTCTTCTCCTTTTGGCTCAGTTCCACATACAACTCAGCAAAAGCAGAGCTCTACAGACTATTCAGTGGACAATCAATGGCTCTGCATTTGCTGAGTGCTGAACAAAATCAATGAAAGGGTGTTGTGACTAGCTCTTGAGGCACTTGTTGGCCCACAAAAAGAACCCCATCCTTGCCCTTTTTGTCCCCAGCTGCTGCATCTTGCTCCTTCCTTGTTAGTTCAGAAGGGAAACACTTTGAGAAGAGATGGTTTAGTGATCCTACACATGATGTTGGAAAAGGTTATTCAGCAGGGTGAGGGGAAAGACTGCAGCTAATGAGTTCCATGTCCTTAAATGCTGCTGGATGCAACTTGAGCGAAATGTGATGTGACCAGAGGGCATCCCTGGCTCCCGAGTGACACACATAGGAAGATGTGGTTGCAGGAGCTGGAGACATTGCAGCCCCTGGCTGTGCGCAGGGCTCTTCGCTGCGCGCTGTCGGCTCTCGAGCGGTGGCAGCAACAGAGGACCTGTGCCGCTGTCTCTGCTGCCACCGGCTGCGCCTTGGCAGCCAGCAATGGCACTGCCATTGGTAGGTGTGAGCAGGGAGGCTGCAGAAGCAGCTCCTATACCCATCTGCTGCCTCAATCAAGCTACTTTGCACCACATCTACAGTCACTGGGTGATAATACCAAATAATGATAATAACAACAATGACAAAATCAACAACAAAAATATCGTCATATGTAGAGAGGGTGACAATATTAAGAAACGCCAAAAGTGAACCCTTGCCCATGGGGTCAGTTCCTCCCACAAAGGACCAGTTTGTGCTGCTCTTTCCCAGTTTCTCCGCCCTGTGATCTTTCTCTGACAATCACTTCAACACTCTCTGTTTCTTATCTCCCATCGGCATGGTGTGTGCTGCAGCGGACTGGTGCTTATCCTTGTGTCTGGGGACCAAGTAATGCATCTATTCTTACCACTGGGTCCTAAAATTCAATGAATACTGAACTACTACCGTGTTTGTTCTGTTAGCAATATCTTTATTCCGTTGCAAACATTTTTCACATATAGTGGGAGTAAGGTCTCTGCCTGATATAGTTTGTAGTCTGAACATGTCGCTATAATCTGGAGAAAAAGAATGAACAGAACAAAGTGTTGGATTAATGGTTTTAAGATGACATAAAGGAACGCTTGAGGGTTCCTGTGCTTTGTGGCTAGGAAGAGAACACCTCAAGAAGGAAGGGAGAGCCACAGATTATGGAGCTATTACTCATTATTAATTATATATTTTGCACTGCTACAACCACCCTGAGATCTAAGCATACCTTGAAACCAGTAACAAATTAAGCTGCATGCTGGCCCTTTGATAGTAATCACAGAAGATGGAGGATTATGTACCCCTGGCCAGGATAGACTTTGGTTTGCTTTCAAAGAATTGTGGGGAAGGTTAACATCAAGTTTAACATAATTGTCCAAATTAGATGCATTAGTGGGATGGTGATAAGCATGACTCACAGTGCTCAGATCTGTCTCACAGACACCATCCCTTCTCTCTCCTGTGTTTCAAGTCAGAAAGAAGTGGCAGCCATGTCAGATTCAAATCTTTCAGGGTAGCTGGGTCTCCAAAAAATATCCTCTGTGGCTTTCCTTGCCAAGAAACCAAATGTGACTTTAAATAAAGCAGACGAAATCCCTTCCCCTTTCATCTCCTCTAGTAATTGTTTTCTAGACTGAGCCCTTGACAATGCGCCTGTACTCACTGCTGCTGTCTGACATGTACCCTGGCATAATAACAGCAGGTTTCCAAGGATCTCGTCATGGCCAGGGAGGCAGGACCATGTTCGATAGCCATGGACACCCCAAGCCCTCCTGCCACCTCTCCAGACTGATGAGCCATGATGAGCTGGCACCACGATCCACAGGGACCAAAGGGACGAGCACCAGGATGATGTCAATCCTGCAGAGAAGGGCAAAGCAACTTCTCTGGCGCAATGCCACTCCCGGCCCTGGGGCCCTCTCTCAATGAAGCTTACTGGCTGCTGGCAAAATGGCATGGGAAAGACACTGAAAAAGTTATTTGAAGTGCAAAGGCCTCATCCCTGCTGATGCGTCAAGGAGTCTCCTGCACCCCACCTCAGCAGTAGCCTGCTTGCCTCAGTGGGGCTACTGACATGTATCACCTCATGCATACCTGCAAATGCCCAGTATTTCCATGCTTAATTAACTGGAAAATTTCTACAATGGCAGCTATGAGAAAGGTTCACGTGCTTATTCTGTTTGGCCTTTGAGTCAGACATAACTCCTGAATGCATAAGAGGGGGATCCTGTTCAGGTGACCTGTCAGGCTGTTCCCCCCCAGCACCAAACAGAAAGAGCAGCCTGGCTTCAGCTGCACCGGATCACCTACTTTCCCTTTACAAAAAAAATCCCTCACTTTATCCAGGGATCTTGGAGGGCACACAAAGTATTTCCTAACTGGGACTACAGCAATGCTAATGGGATTTACCGAACATGTCGATCTTTCCTCCTGTGCCTTTTCTTGCAGTATTTCAGTGTGAAGCAGCAAATGAGCAGGGCTTAGGACTGGGTTCTCCTTCCCCTCCCTGGCAGAGCTGGCTGCAAGGCAGGCTGTGGCCTCCCTGTGCTGGGTAGGTCACGGCACAGCAGGGCACGGCACAGCTGGGGTGCCTGCCAGAGGGGGATGCAGATGGGGGAGTACTTGCAACATAACATCTTGCCCTCAAATCATTACAGCCAGACAGGCCGGTGATTTGCAGTCCTGTTCTTCACTGCACTTTAGCATCTCACCCCTCAAGAGATTTCAAGAGAAAATAAAAATCCAAAGCCTGAGTGCTGGCAGGCAAAGCTGGCAGTGCTGAGCAGCTGCCCGGCAGTCTGCAGCACCGTCCCTTCCCCCAGCCGCCGCGAGCTGATGTGCCAGTCTCATTTTGATGCTGCCTATGTTCAGATTTCACCTTTATTTTTCCCCCATTTTTTTACCCTTAGGCAAAATTTAGCTCTTGCATTTGCATGATGCTG
This sequence comes from Aleadryas rufinucha, assembly GCA_013397815.1. NCBI lineage: Eukaryota > Metazoa > Chordata > Aves > Passeriformes > Aleadryas > Aleadryas rufinucha. The sequence goes on along the minus strand of VZTH01006744.1, from coordinate 114,373 downwards.
AGCTCTCCCCAGTCCCAGCAGCTGGAGAGTGCAGCCGTCAGCCCCAGGATAGCTGTCACCATCCCTGCTGAGGGGCGATGAGCAAAGGGGCTTCCAAATATGCAGAGCAAGAGATTTGGATCAGCAACAAAACCATTTAATACAAGCTTGAATGCATATTAGTTTGGAACACTGATTAGATCCAGAAATAAAGGGATGGATTAGCCAAATGTTTTGGGGAGCCAGCATTTTGTATCATTTATTATTCTGCAGCTAGCTTGAGTTGGAATAGGAACTGATTGAATAATTGAGTATCACTTTGTCGCATACCGGTCCTGTTTGTGTCAGAGGTTTTGGCTTAGGATCTGCAAACGATTTGGCAAGTAATCCAGCTAGCTAAGTATGGCCTTTTTCTAAAAGATGGCCAGAGAGTACCACTAAGGGGATCAGAGTACGTGTGAGGGAAGCTGTTCCTGTTCCTCAACAGTGCTTTGGCTGCATGGTCCTGACTGAGTGTTGGCCCCAGACAGTGAAAAAGCACCAGTGAAAAACGAGCACTGAGATACCTCCATGAAATTCTTCTCTAAGTTTAAAATGAGAAGACTCAAACAGGAAACTCTAGTCCAGTGAAGGGAATACTCAGGTAAAGGAGACCCCACAAACTCATGGGGAGGGAGGAGTCACTGAAGAGACGGCATGCCTCATGCAGATAGGGGAGCAAGGGCTCCAGTGGAAGAGAGAGAGGCTGGAAATGCAGGAGAGCAGTAACAGCACACGCACAACACTACCCAGAGTCAGCTTCAAGGAAAGAACCCTGTCTTCCTTTCCTGTAGAAATCTGAACTCAAAACACTCACCTGCCTACATATAACGTTGGGTTGGGAAAACCTGTTGAGACCTACAGAGGAAGTTCACTACAGAATGATTTCTCTGCTGGAGAAATGTAGATGTAAAGGCAATGCATGAAAAGGCCTGCTTTTGATGCAAGGTTGCTGCACTGCTGCCCTCTCCCTGGGCTTTGCCTGCCCCCTCCCTCCTTGCACAGCCCCTGCACACATACTGCTTCCTGGATGTTTCTGAGGATTATCTTTTATCCGCCTCTCCACCAGCTTCTGCAGAGCCCACCCAGAGCAAGGCTGCCACACCAGTTATTATCATCGCTCACTGGAAACAAGGGGTGTGGGTGACTTTCCTATTTATATCCAGAGTTTCTCACTTTGAAAACATCTTTCTCACCTCTCGTTAAAGTGTCACTGGATGAGCACCAGTACTGCTGTGACACTGGGCCATCTCAGCCCGTCAGTCCTAAACTATTAGGATATCCTGATGAGAAAAAAGGGTGAGTGCAGCTGAGCTTTGCCTACTTTGTGGTCCTAGTAAATGGTGTAAATCACTGGAGGCAAAAGTACTCTTGGTTTCAATATTAATTTCTTTTGTCTAAAAAAGAAAAGATGTTGGTGAACGGCAAGAGCTAACTGTTCACAGACTAAAGAAAAGGAAGGTGATGTATAATGCACGCTAGGATGTAATTATTCATGTTATAGTAACTTGAGTAGTTTCTGTCCTCTGTAAGACTCATTTTCCAATAAGCTGGGAGAAAATTGATTGAAGTCCATCCAAATAGGCAGTGGATTTATTCAACAAATTCACAATAAATTCACGTGTAATGATGTATGTGCACTGCAGTATGCCTATGGGAGCCAGCATCCCAGTCTGTACTTCACTAGACACTCAGATAACTAAGTCATTGCCTTTACTTCAGAAGGTTTCACATGTAAGGTCCCTGTCTTGCAAACTGTCAGATGGCAATTTTCCAGTCAAGGCTGGGACGAGGGGCAGTGGGGCCTGTCAGAATTCCATCCTGAGCACAGCACCTACACTGTGACAGTTAAATGACTCCACTAGCCTCCCATTCTGCTGCCTCTCACTTCTCCCAACCAAAAGAAAAGCTGCTCAATTGAGCAAAATGAAGGAGACACCTGGGTAGGAGGGAAGGACGGCAGGCAAAGAAAGCAGCAGAGCCCATGGCTGTGTATGAAGGCAAGGCAAGAAATTAATTCTGCCACCTCTGCTATGGTCATTATAACAACAAATGCATTGCATTTATTGTATTAGAACAATTTGACATTTTACTCTGATCCAGTTAGCCATAACAGTATTGTACAGGTGCATAAGACAGGTCAGAAGATTGCAGTGAAGAGGAGAACAAATGCTTCTCCTAGCATCCTTGACAAGTACTGGCTTTAGCAGAGAAGGCAGACTGCCATGGAAGAGATTCCAGCATCATTATCTACCTAAAGTCTTTCAGCAGCACATGAAGGTTGTTCCACTGGTCTTTAGCTTATGCTAATGTGGTCCCAATATTTATCATCACAGATGATTTATTCCATTCTGTGTAAAAGAAGATTGGCTTCTGATAGCACACATTAGGCAAAAGGGTGTAAAATCAATCTTATAAAAGAAATTTTTATCAGCATATTCTAAAGGATACAGAATACACTTAATGATACACTTGCAGATGGGGTGTTTAAAGCATTATATGCAGGCATCTTGCATTACAAAACTCTGGCAAAAGGGATGGAGGTGAGCAGGATGCATAGATACATCTTTAGATTCCTTTGCCAGGCAGCTGGACCAGCTTAGAACAGGACTTTCAAACTCCGCAATCATATCTACATCTTTCATTCCTGCAGAAGCCTGTCAGATTAAGGGATGTGATATAGACTCTTCTGTCATAATAGAAAAGGGTTTATATGGGTTTTGCATTGAAGATATGATAAAGCTTTAAGAGGTTTGTACAATTGTATGCTAATCCTCAGCAAACAGATCAATATCAAGTTAAAAGGCATAATGTTTTTGCAGAAGGATGGATCAAGATGGATGTACTCAGATGAGAGGCAAGGCTACAAACAAGTTGCCAGTTGATGCTTGTAGTACAAAATCAAATAAGGAAAGATTTCTTTTTGCAGGTATGGTAAAATTGTTTCTGTTCATCAGGAACCATGTTAAACCTGGAACAGTCACATTTGATCATCTGACCTATCTGAATTGTTTAGCACATCAGGTTTCTGAGCAGCTTATTGCTCAATGTTGCTTCGTGGAAATTTATATTCCCCGGGAGAACACTCATATACACTTATGAACATCATTAAAAAATTAAATAACATTTAATCATGTATGTCATGCAGAATTTATCAGTGACGGTGGATATTTCAATGAGTAGGTTTTCCTCTGCTGTAAATCAGTACACAGAAGTAGAATAAGATATAATAAGATGAGAATGATTATCTAGTGTGGAGGGAGCATAGCAATCAAAAATGATGGTTCCTCGACTAAAAACAATTGGATTTTGCAGACATGCCCAGAATCTGTTATATACTTGTGTCCTTGAAAAATATATTGATGGGATTACTGACTAGTCACAGCTTGCAAATTAAGAATATTTCTGATCTATTCCATGGGGAAAAGGAAGGAGCAGGAAGAGGCCCTACAGGAAGGACCTGGTGTGGTTAAGGCACTTAATGAGTTACATGATTGCAGAGTGTAGCTTGACAAACACAGTGATGAGAAGAACAGGGGCATAGTTTAATAGTGGCCTTGACACAGCAGATTAATTTTGTAGGCACAGTAGACTATCTTTCTGTAGCCCTGGGCTACTCTCTCCCTCCCTCCTTCCCTCCAAGAAACCTTGCCTGGGCTGCCTGCAGCCACCGACCTGCATGAGAGAAATTGCCAAGAGAAACACAGGTAGCAGAGGGCACCGAGCAGCTGGTCAGACTGGGAGGAGGAGGAGGAGGAGGAGGAGGAGGCAAAGGAGGAGGAGTAGTAGGAGTAATGGGATGAGCAGTGGGCTGGGTGCGGGAAGGCAGCAGCAGGATCTGGGAGCTGGGCCTCAGGCAGGAGGGAAGGGCAGCTGTGGCCACCTCTGCCCCTGGGGTAGGCAGGGCTGGTGCTCACTGTCTGCCCCGCATTCCCACATCAACACTGCTTGCTTGGCAGGTCCAAAGTCACCTCTTCAAATCTCCCCAGACTGTGACAGCCCTGCAAACCCTGCAAGGTAGCTGAATGCAAAGCAGGTAATGCAGCCATCTCCATCACTGTCAGGGCTATGGACAAGCCTGAAGCTCTGGCTTTCTCAAGTTCTCCCTGCAGAGCCATGTCAGCCAAAGGGGAGTGGACTGGGCGCTGCTCCTTTTGTTCTTGAGCAAACACTTCCAAGATCCCGTCAGATACACATCTGCAAACACAATTACACATCCATCACCAGCAACTTAATTTGAACAGAGCAGCACAGGTGTGTGAGAGACACCTGTAGCGTGAACAATTTTTTTTTCACTAGCTTCAGCAAATACAATTCTCCCTTCTCCATGGGAGCAACTGAGTCAAGTATTAAAATATCTTCCCACCTGTACAAGCACTTTCAGGAGAGTAAAATACTTTGAGTTTAGGGTCCAGTAAAGTCTGAGGTTATGTGAGCATGCCCTCTTTTTCAGCATAAAAGTTTTGTTTAAATGAGGAAAGTAAAAAGGCATTTGGACTTTTTCCAGATTTTGCAGGTGTCAAATACATTTTGTCTCAGCAGACAGCTTCACAATGACTCCAGAGTCATTGTACACGCACGCACACGCTCTTAAACCAACTATGCACGAGGGAGACCATCTGTGTCTGTGCTGCCAAAGTGACATCCACTTCCTCAGCAAGTCCCACATGTGGCAGACACCTTTGATTTACCACACTTAGCTGTACAGCACACATGATACAGGCTCAGTTTGTTCCAAACTCTTCAGATATCTTGTATTTTTGTGCAGGATAAGTGCTAGAGGTCTGAGATACCTAACACTTGGCATGTGTCTTCTGCACACCCATTTCCATCCAGGATTCCCTAGCCAGAGATATAGGGGCAGTTGTGAATAGACTGAGTAAATTACAAGCACGACTGGCACCCTATACAGCCTGTTCACCACACCCAGCCCTCACCATGCACCGGCTACCACAGGGGACTCTGGGCAAAGACACGGCCTGAGTTGCCAGTAATCACCAAGAGCCCTCATTTCCCAAGATCTGGGAGCTGGAGATGGTAACTCCTAATACGAAAAGTGCTTACTTAGTTTCCTCCACCCTTTTAAGTCAAAAAGGAAAGGCAAAAGCAGAACAAGCAGTGGTAGGTGTATGATGATGGGGTTAGCTAATTGTGCTCTTTGGCAATTTCAGAGGTACGCAACTGCACAGCCTCGGTGGTGGCATGTAATCACGTATTTGCACAATGGCATGAGGCAGCAGAAAGCTACCCAGATCAGAATTCAGTTATGCGTCTCATTCTGTCAGTGAGAAACTTGTTTGGTAATCCCTTATAACTCCAGGATTTTAAATAATGTTTTCCAAAGTCATTCTTCTTTCCAAGGAGGCCTTCCTGTCACAACCAATATGCTTCACAGAGAGGCTTTGCCCCCAGAAGTCCTTGTATAGTTGTTGCATTCACAAACTAAAAAATCCCTGGGATGCACTGTGCCTGATGCTCAGTAATGACTGGACTAAATACTTGAGTTGGTTACTGCCCCAGTAGAGCTGGACCCCTAAGACTCTGTAAGAACCCCAGCATGCTTCTTTCCCCATAGAATCATTGGCATGAGTGGGGATTCCAAATCCAACAACTCACCAACTAACCTTATCCAAAAGAAAATCCAAATCCAAAAGAAAATTCACATCCCCTGATTAAAGAAAAATGTGCTTTATGTATTCCTCATTCTAGCAACTCAAAAAGCAACTGGATGAAATTCTGTTAAAGTTATACCCCAGTCCTGCCCTTCTGGCTGCAAATTTCCATGCTCAGCTTTTAGATGAAGGACACATTATTACCCCAGATTGTAGTAGGTGAGCAAAACCAAGATGCTTATGAGGAAGTGCATGTGGTCATTTTAAATAGAAAGGCTAATGTGGAGAAAGTTCTCATTTAGATTTACACCATAAATAAAGTTTGTACAGGCAGAAGATGCCAAATTCTGGGACTTGACAAGAAAGCCTCTTACTGTAGTGGAAACCAGCATACCCCCTGGTGAAGCTCTGTTGAAAATATGAGCTCTTTGAAGGTAAACACTATTTGCATCATCTGCTAAAGAACTTGAATCTCAACAACAATGAACACCAGAAAGTTAAAACATCAGGGTTAACATCAAGATTTCTATTACTCTGAAGTCTTACTGTGTCACCATTCTCAAGCTCCTTGAGCAGTCTGCGAACTGCCATGGCCCTGTTGATCTTTAGCCATTGACTCTGTTTTGGGAAAACAACTGTAATAACTGGGTTCCAGAACCACTTTTCCCCTAAGCATTCAATGTGCCTTTGCCCTTCAAACAGGGTGGATAGGACACATGTTGTTTTGTTATTGTTATTTCCAAACTAGGTCTTCTAGGTGTGTCTCCTGTCTTTTGTAAATGGGAGTGTTATGTCATGCAGTTGAGCAGCTATTTAGATTTAAAAATTTTTTTCTGGTTGCTCATGCCCATGGCACCTCAGCCTTAGCATGAGGCTTAGCCAGAGAGAATAAACTCCTTTTTGTGCATTCTCCTGCAATGCCTGCAGTGGGTCTGAAGATACTGAGAAAACAGTAAATGTAGGTTGAATATGTGGGGAATTGATAAAACGGAAACTGAGGAGCAGAAGATGAAGGAAAACATGCTCAGAAAAGGTCATGCTCACTTCTGAGCCTGTGAGAGATGGGGCTTTTTAGTCTGTTTCCCAGCCTCTGAAAGAGAAATGACTTTTCATCAGTGTGGGCAGGATCCCCCATGAAGAGAGCCCATCCTAGCTGCCCTCTGGGGATGCTGCTGCTCTCCTGGCCAGGACAGGATAGACAACATCCCAGCAGGTCCCGTAGTTCTCAGCCTCTTGTCATCCATCTGGATGCCGAGAGACTTGCTGAGCAAGTTTGGCAGCTCATACAGCTTCTCATAAGATACTAGATAATTGCTCCTGGATTGTTGTGCGATGAGTAGGTAAGATAACAGGACTATTAAGCACTGTTTCATCACCACTCCCAAACCAGTATACCAGATACTTCCTCTAAAAATACTGTTTCATCCCAAATTAAATAAACATATCTATTCTAAATTCCATCTGCTGTTACAGTATTTAATTAATAGGAAAAATGGCCAGTGTTAGATTTGACAGCTCAGGTGTTAGTTATCATGTACTAGGATCTGTTAATTACCTGAAAAAAAAGTAAGAGGTAAACACTTTGTTTTCAGTCTGGGCAAATACAGTAATGATTTTTCCAAGCCTTCAAGCCAATTTCCTTAATGTTTTCCCCATAATGCATCAAGACTCCCATTCAGCAGGAACCATAAACACACGCATAATCCCAGTGTGACACTGGGTAGCTGCTTGCACTAACTGTAAGGCTAATACCTTGCTGAAAGAGGGCCTGAGAGACCCAGGAGCAGCAAAGCTCTGTAGACCTGCCTTGGCAAGGGGAAGCAGTGGCTGGTCCCTCCTCACAGCTGCTTCAGACTGCAGGTGAAATCCCACCTGCCAAGGGCAGTGGGCAGCATTAGGGTATGTTGCTTGGCCTGGAAGGTCTGTTTCCCCTCAGAACCTCCAGTTCATCCCTGTCATCATCTCCATACTACTGAGGATAACAGAAGCTGGAAATTGCCATTTTAAACTCTTTTTTTTGCTACAGCCCCCAGCCTTCTGTGGCTGTTGGAAGGTCAAACCGTATCCTGCCTCAGAGGAAACAAGAGGGATACACAGTGAGGTCACGTCAATGGCAGTGAAGGGATCAGCCGGCATCTCCCAGCCACTCGCCCTGGCCCTGGGCCAGCAGCTCCATGGTTTCCCTTGCTCTGCCACTGTGCAGCACCCAGGGCAGGCCTTACCAGGAGAGATCATGAGGCTGCAGTCCTCCCCTGCCACAAACAGGTCTCATACAGGATGAGAGTTGTGTTAGGCAATGCCAAAAAGGCTGTGCTGCTGCCTGGTACCCACCTTGCCCCAGTGATTGCACCCATGTGCAGTATGTGGGCACAAGGCATTTTGCAGGAGACTCTGCCACTATCTGTTTCCTCCCAAACTGCTGGTAAGGTGGTGAAGGGATTATTATGGGTTTAGATATGATACATTGGCCACCAAGACCATTGTCTTTGATTAGACCATACAATCTGTGAAACTCATAGCACAGCTAGCCAAAAGACTGGAAAGCCAGAGTTTCACCTGTGGAAAACCTTCAGAGGCTTCTGGGACCTGGTCCATCTTTGAGCTTTGCCAGTAGTGTGGAAAGTCTGCATAGCAAACTGCTGCAGCTCTGTTAGCTGATGCCCTGTGGCACTTTGCTAGTGGGAAAGTGCTTTTGTTGATATGGTTTGTTTCATTTTAGGACTTGCAAGAGAGCTTTTTTTGCTGCGTGTCCCTAGGTTAGACTGTACAAAAAAACCCTGCATCCACCTTTCAAGGACAAAAATGATTCTGTGAGACATTTCAATCTCAGTATAAGTCTGCTGGATTATTATCACTTATAATTAATTCCCTACATGCTGCGACATTCCCTGCTGGCAACCTCTTTTTCATCTGTAAAAATACTGAAGAGTTGTAGGCAGCAGGAAGGCTTGCCAAGACATCTGTATCAAGGTTGTTAGTATAGACAAGGAATATGTGTGCCACACGGGAGGTCTGCTGTGTTTAAAACAGACCCATTCTATCCACACTATAGCCTCTCCAGGGGCAATAGTATGGTATTATGTTTTCAGCACAAGCTTTAACTCTTTATTGTTTGTACAATAATACATATTTTGAACCCTAATGCATTTTTCACTGCGAGTTGGTTTAAAAAAATTAACTACCAGAGAAAAAGTGCTTTGAATTTGATTCTGTAATTTTCATTTTTAATGGGTTGCTCAGCTTCTCTTTATACACATCTAAACACGCTCTGAGTCTGGACCAGTTTGTTGCTTCCTGTGTCCTTACACCCAGCACATGAGTTATACTGAGCATTTTGTACCCGCTGAGCTTAACAGCAAACATATGCACCACGCTGAACCAGCTGAATTCAAATGTTATGATAAACAAGCTGCCATAGGAATGACACCATTTGCCAAATATCCCACTAGCCTGGGTGCTGGGCTGCAAAGAGGAGAGCAGAATCTGAGAACTGTTTAAATTCCTGCACTATTCTTCACTTCCATTACTGACTTACACCACACTTACCCTTGACCCATAGGACATTCTGAGAAGAACCATGCTCCTTACTTTAGCAGTGGTCTTGGTGGTAGCAAGGCCAATTGCTTCCGCACAGGCACAGAAGCTGCCAGGCCCATGTGCTAACTTGCAGATATGCACAAGCATTTGATGGGCTCACTAATACAGCTTTGCAGTAGAAAACAGACTTGCAGAATTTAAGGGTGAGCTCTGATTTTTGTTATGTGGCAGAGAGGAGTGCACATCTTATAAAATGCTGGAAGATGGAGGGAGACCTTGATCTTCATTATTTCTTCACATCCTTCCACAATTTTGGATGAGCACAGTATGATCTGTCTCACACATAGCTGCCATGAGCTATTTGTTATGTTGTCTACCACAGAAGTTAAGCTAAACTAATATTAGCTACCTTTTTCTGTTAATTTAAATAGCAGCCCACCTCTTTATGGTACAGATTATGTTTTTTTCCCTCTGAAGGCAGTGGTCATGTTCTACCTCCACACTGGTTTTGCTGCTACTAGGATCAGCCTGGACCTACTGAGATATCCTTACATATTTCTAATGGCATATGCAAGAAACTTGTCCCCTTTTAATCAGACTTATGCAGAAAAGCACACTTTATAATGACAGAGAGAATTCTCCAATACATTTAATTTCAAGGCAGGTCAGTTAGACTAATATTAGCTCCAATTGCCACTCTAACCGTTCTTATGTTCCTTACCTGCATCCCCTTTCTTGCCTGAGGCAATACAAATAATAAAAATATTTTGTATCTCATCACATCGATTCATTGAGTAGCATAAGGGGATACATTCAGCAGCAGCAGCAATTTGTGGACTTGGAGTGGGCTTGACCCAGGTATTATTCACCAAGTCTGTGATTCAGCATTCATTAATACCAGCTCTGTATCTACCAGATCATCTGGCAGTACAAGTCTAATCCAGATCAGGAACAAGCCCTCAGCTGCATTTCTATCAGGTTAGTAATTGTGTACTTTAGGGAGTCTGTGCCAGCTTGCACCATCATCATGACCTGGCAGCCCTGGTGTTGTGTTCGCCTTCTTTTTTCAGTGTGTCTTCACATGACTGAAGAATGTTGTCCCAGCTGCACTGAGAGGATGTTTGGTGATGGCACCCCAAGGGACCAGCCTTCCAGTTCCAAGGACAGGTCATGTGTGTTTCCAGTGTGGTCCTGCAAAAGGTGTTCAGGGGAAGCTCAGCACTATTGTCAGCAAAATATTTCCAAAACACTGTAAGTAGCAGGATTAATCCACACCTAACTGCATCCTTACATTTGGTAGAACTGATTCACTTAGATCCTGTTGTTTAAGCTAAATTTTCTGATCCCTTGCCTGTTGGTGAATACAGCCTAAGTATTAGACATTGCCACTCTGCTTTAGTGCAGAAATTGGACTACTAGCAACATAACATTGGAGCCCAGAAGAGTCTCTGTTCACATTTTTTGCAGGGGATGAGTACAGATGGACAGTATGCCTGGGCTTGTTTATATGCATGTCTCCAGGGTTGGGACCCTTTGGAGGAGGCTGATGCCTACCCTGTGTCAGGATCTTGTGGATCACCATCAACAGCAATTGAGAGTTTGGTCTGCTGGCCTGGTGAGCTGCATGACACCTTGGTTTCCATAACTCTTGACTGGCTAAGCATGCAAAACCAGCACGTGTGCTCCTGTTAGGGAGAGCAGTGAGGTAAATGGAGACAGTGCATGTACTGTCAGTCATCATTAATGCTCTTGCCTCCCCTTCCTTTTCAGAAGAGATCAACTGCCTCTAAACAAACAGGGTAAGATGCTCCCACAAAGCATCATTGTGTTCAAGGGCTGTGCTTGGGTCCCAGCTTGTAATGCAGTCCAATTCCTTTGCCCCAAGAGGAGCAAAACACTTGGTACCAAATGTCATTGGTTTTTCATAGGGTCATCTGAGAGAGTTAATCCAAGAGGGTTTATACAAGGTGCTGAAATAATTGTGTGGGATGATATTGCAGACTGTACTATTCTATAGGTTTCAAGTGACAGCCAATTGCATGGACTTGTGTCCTGATATGTCCGTGCCAGGACCTGTACTTGGGTTCAGTTAGGATGAAGTTCAGATGTGGAAGGTGGATTCTGCCTCTGCAGGTGCCAACAGAGCAGTGGAGCCATACTGCTCATGCTGCGCGTGAGTGAGTCCAGGCACTAACACAATTGGAAACTGGGGCATGGTGGCAGCAGGCAAGGAGAAGTATGGTCACAGTTCATGCCTCTGGAGTGTGCAAGAAGAACAGGAAGTCCTTGGGTCCAAACCTGCTTACAGAGCAGAGCAGCAATATCCAGAAACCACAACACTGGTGTGTAGATGGCAAGAAAAGGCTATGAGAGGTCCAGCCAAAGACCTACAGACAAAAAGCTTGCAGATCTGCTGAGAAAATGTTATAAAACATGAGCACTCCAATCAGTAGAGTCTCTTTAGGCTGATAAATAGATTAATATAATACATATTTTAATTTAATACATATTTTTGACACAGTGCCAGGTACCCAAAATTTCATTTCTGGATAGACAGAAACATGGCCTGGGGGCAATCCAAAGCAGCTGATTTGGAGCCATTGCATATAAGACAACTTCTGTTTTAGAAGCAGAGATCAGACACTCCAAAAAAATCCAAAATATAAACAAAATGCAGTAACGTAAATGTTAACTGTGAAATGCATAATTAGTCTAAATGCTAAGAGTAGGGAATTTATTAATGTTGAAGCTTAGAAAAGGCTAGGAGATGATAAAAAGTTGCTACAGCTGACTGGTAGGAAGAACCAAGTGTCTTCTCATCATTCTTTTTATTTTGGGTGTTTTTCAGAAACAACTCATCAAAGCATGTATTTAAATGTCAGAAGAAGGCTTCACATCATTCCTCCCACCTCATAAAAAGGAAGAAAATGGACATGGAAGGGAGGTGCTGGTAGGATTTGTAAGTTTGTCCCTGAGCTGCCACAGAACAGTTTTGCCACTCTGCTGATTACTGGAGGCTGAATCATTGGTAAGTAAACGGCCCTTGCCAAGCACTGCAAATGTTCCAACCACTGCAAGAACAAAACTGCAACAGAAGCTCATGTCGAACTCTTTGGATAATGGCATAGCTTGACTTGGGGGAAGGGGGCTTAAGAAGTGATTTTTCTTCCATGGACTTTCCGCTGAGAATTAAATACAGGTGCACCTTCTCTTTCTTGTGGAAGCCCAGAAATCATTGGAAGCTGGGAAATTATTAAAAAAAAAATCACTGTATGCAAGCCCCTAGGCACCTGGACTTCTTGTCCAAGGCAATGCAATGGGCTATGGTGACCCCTGGTCTGATCCAGATTCACTGCCCTTCTCTTCCTGAAGCAAGGAAAACCAAGCAATTTCAATTTGAGACATTTTCATTACCTTTTTCCTATTAGGCAGTCCTAGTCTCATTTATTGTCTCTGAAATAATCTTCAGAGATTCTTCTTCCTGCATATGGCCAAAAACCTGGCTAAAATTAGGAATATTTGGGCTATTTGGAAACATGTGGGGTATTCCAACTTAGTCCAGAATAAATCAGTCTTTGTGGGATTTCATAATGGCATTCACCCATGCATTTCTGGATATTCTTTGCTGGTTTGTTAATCATCAAATATTTAGGTTATCTTTACTTTGCTCTGAACCCTCCATTGATAATAGCCCTTCCATTTGACCCCACTCATTGCACATTTACACAAAAGATGGAGTGAGGCTGTTGCTGGGAGACTGTTCATTTCCCAGCTGCAGAAAGTTTTAGGAGCAGAAAATCAACCGGCACACCTGGCACGGATCTATCAGGAACTTGTGCAGCATTAACTAAAACAGATGGATTAGAAGCATGCCCTTAAAAAAATCCTAAAAAAATACCCTAACCAATTAAAACCCCAAAACTACTAAGCAAACTTTGCAGTCTGGTATTGAATAACGAAACCAAACCATTCTCCAGAAAACCAAGTGTTCAGAACTCTAAGTGATTATTCCATTCAGGGAACAAAGACATTAAATTGACAAAACCAGATAACTTTCAAGAAATACTTCAAAAGATGCCTTAGTGGCCAGCTCCACTGCACCATGATGTCCCCTGGAAAGTCTATCATGTTTCCATGCAAAGACTGGTTTCGAAGTCACTTTTATTTATGTAAATAAATAAAATATTATTTATGTATTATGTGTGTTTCTACGTATAAGCATACATTTAAAAAAAGGTTTGGATTTCAGCATCCTTTTTTCTGCCTACAAAATGTCATCACCAACAAATTTTGCAGCATGGCTCTGCAAAACTTCTGCCTGTTCAGAGAGGACAGGGGCTGAGAGAATTGAAAAAAGCAGAATGTCCTCAGGGGCTCACTCCCGGTCATAATTCATGCAGTTTGCTGCAAGTAGAGATGTGAGTAACATCTCCCATCTTGGCTCCACCCCAAAGAGTAATGACTTTCAGTTTTCATTCTGTTCTGACCTAGGTTTCAGACACTGGGAAAGCTGAGAGGAAGATTTAATTTAACTGGTTCTCAGTTCGTGTAATGATTTGGGAAAAGAGCCTCTTCACCAAAAAAATAAGTTTGGTCGTTTGGTAATTTTTTCCTAAGCTGAATAGCCCAATCTTCAGTTCAACACTAAGTCTGAGTGACTTCACATCCTTTCTTAGAGTATGTATTTTTCATCTTCATTAAACAACTTAAAAAGTTCATAAATATTCTGAGGGAGAGTAAATCACACTGACACTGTCCTGTGCATTAACTGTTGTGTATAAATACACATGCACATATCTATCCACTATGTGTGTGTGTATATATATAGGTAAGATAAATACATACAGAAACTGGTAAGATAAATAATAGGTGTTGCAGTATATATGAGAGTATGCTCAACCTTACCTCTTACACTAGAAATTTTAATATATAAGAATGCCAAGTTTGCATAATAATTAGTATCAAAGACTGCAATTAAAATTTGTATTTGCTTCCTATCTTTTATAAGAGACTTTTGTTAGCAAAAAGGATTAAACATAGTATTTCACAGCCCACACCTGAATTTGTATCTATTTCTTAGGCACAAGGCAATACTGGCACAACAAAACAAACCAAAAGGCATATCTTCTGAAGAAGACTCAAAGGTGAACACAATTCTGCAGTCAAGCAAAATTGCCAGCACACGCTTTCTCTGTTGTTCCCAAAATAAGTGAGTTGTCAGTAAAATTCCAGTTCACACAAGGTCATAAGGAGTTCTCTCTCCAGAAATTAGACCATGATTTCAAAAGAGGGAAAAGAATCCATGCCCTCTTCTTTATTTTGCTGGCAACACTAAGAGGGTGCCACAGGTAATGGTTCCCCAGAACACAGACCATCACAGACACTAGAGAAGGTTTTCCCTCGTTCATTTGAACAGTTGGAGTTCATATCACAGAAAGTCAAACAGAGGATTATAGGAAGACCTAAGGAAAAATAACCAGCTAGCCTGACTAAAATTGATCCTGCACCTTGGATAATTATAGTGCTATAATAAATAGGCTGCTTTGTTTTCTCATCCATACTTGTAGGCTACTGCAAGCTTTGTTGAGCTTTCCATTATTACAGGCTTACAAGATTTTCTATCCCACTGTCCCCCATTTGCTTTTTTCGCTTGTATGCAGAAAAATGCCTGTAAAACATTAATACACTTTCCATAAAATACGGGCAAAATCCAAGTAGGTGCAGGTGACACCACCTTGATAACTGCTTATCATAGTAAAGACCCAGTATAATTTCATTTAATGTGATAAGCACATAAGTTCCAATTTTTCTGACAATTGCTTATCTGGTGTTTCAGTTTTATTTTTCTTTTAATATTCTTTTAGGTTAAAAAGTTATTTCTGTCAGATCCACAGTGGGTGGATAAGATCAATAAAATATTCATACCATTCACAAAAGTGCCAGGCTTTACTTTTATTGAAAAATGTAGTAGTGATGTGTAATAAGCATTCTCCCTTTGTGGAGGTGGAGAACAGCTAGTAACATTCCAGAAGGCTTCATTTTTCTGTACTCCTTCTGCATTTTAAAGAAGAGGTTGCGTCCATTCTCACTTGCTTTTCAGTTTTGATTGAAGCCAACAGACACAGGCAAGAAATTAAACCTCCATAAATCTGACTCTGCATTGCAAGATTTGTTTATGTCCCCTGCCTCTCACTTACGTTTGGAAGCTGTCCCTGAATACAAAGTTGGTCTGTGTAATAGTCACTGTCAATATAGCTGGTTTGCACATATTAATTATGTTTTATTTACTGCATCATCTTCATTGTAATTGCTCGGTGGGGTTTTTTTTAATGCTATAAAGTATGCTAGGCATACAGCGTTATCACATAGACATTCCCAAAATGATCTTGCCTTTTGGAAGATCCTAATTCTGCAGTGCTGACTCCATTATATTAGTACTCTTTGTCTTTTCACCAACCTTTTCCATTTTCACTAGACCATCAGTGGCAGGTCCTGGAACCAGCCTCTCTCAAGTGTCTCCACACCAGGTAGCACACAGAGGAACAGGTTTCCATACCTAATAATCTACAGCTAAAATAAGAATCTCTTTCACTTGCTAATGAGCACTTATCCCTATCCACTCCTGTGGCATGGGAGTGTGTCAGGGGGCTGCAGTGATGTTTGATTAGGTTTCCAGTGCATCCCATCTGGCCACACACAGGTTGCACTAATGGGTGTCAAAACCCCTCTCTCGGCACCTCCAGGGGATCTCTGCAACCATTCCCAATAAAATACCTCTTAATTGTCAGACTTCTTACAGGCACATCCAAGAATCATTAACTTTACGCCAAAAAGCACTGATGAAACAAGGAAAGTAAGAAGACAAGAGCATGAAATGAATGGCCTGTACAACCACACTTGGCCCCTGCCCTTTCCCAGCCTCAGTGCAGGCATGCCTACCCATTTCATTTGCATAGACAGTCAGGGGTCAGCACAAAGCCTATAGATCATTTAAGACCTTGGGCTGGCCTTCTGGGCAGGGCTGAATTTTGCTCAGCCAACATCTTTATTATCTTGAAGTAGTCTCCAATCTCTTGGGTTCAGTGCTACATGGAAAAATACCTCTGCTGGAAGAAAAAAACTCTCTGATTATTTGAAAGGTCTGGACTGGGTGGAATTTTCTTTTCCCCTAAAATTATCTACGTGATATGTATTTAATTGTCATTTTGATCTGTATCTGTTAAGGTTATACTTCTGCTCCTACCAGAGTCTGTGGCTAACACTCCCTTGATTGTAGGAAAAGCAAACTGTCAACCTGGAGGGAGTTAGACCTCTGTGGAAAGAAAAGCAATTATAAGAAAATTCTCATTTCATATCTACAGTAATAAAATAGAACAGATCAGATAAAAATGAATTAAAGGAATATGAAAACTTCAAGTCTGTAGGTTATTGTGAGATTATTGTGTCCTTAACACTCTCTGTCTTAAATGTTAGACTAGGAAATCAAAGTTTGATCCAACACTAAATCATCTGGTTAGCACAAAATCTGATGCATTTAAAATCTGGCTTCATAAAAATGTCATTCATTGATACAGTATAGAGAGACTGCCTGGTATGTCAAACACCTTCAAGTAGGTCATCTTTTAGGGATTAGTCTAAGTTGCTATCTGTTGACATTTCACATGTGACATCATAAGCTTCTTAAAATGAATGAAATTCTGTTTCTTTGCTTTCCTTTTTTTTTTTTTTTTTTAAGGCAAATGATGGCTGAAAGGCAGAAAGATTTGCAAACCAGTTTAGTGATTTCTGGCTGCCTCCTATTTGAAGTATTCACTTTAACAGAATCTAAAAAGTCTGTTTGTCAGCAAGCGAGTTTATTTTTTTCTGAAAATTAGACCTTTTGTCTCAATCTGGAACTCAAACCATGAAACATTATAATAATGAATAGTGTACTTTGAAAATCCCTAGCCATCACCTTCCAATTAATGATACATTGCCCAATTATTCATCAGAAAAAGATCAGTTAGGAAGATGGATGTGGGTTTGATGCTCTAACTTTCAAAATCAGTTCTGCTACGGATTTCTTGTGTGCCCTTGAGCAAGTTACCTGTGTTAGGTGTCTCAGAGGTGATCTGCTGGCCTGTCCCTTGGGCATTATAGCCCACTTTGAAAGGATCTGCAAAGCTTCCTCCTACTGCATAAGGAGGGTGAACTTGGCACCATCCATATGTAAAATTGACCAGTGAGATCTACACTGGTCTACAGGGCATTATAACACGCAGATTTTTTTTTTTCCCCCAGATTATATTTCAACAACCAGATAAAAAGCCCAAGAGTGTCTCTGAGTTGGGATTTCTAATGGAGTGGCTGAAAAGTACAGAGGGGCTGCAGCTTATTTTGGTTGCTCCTTTCCTGTTTGTCGCCACAGTAACCACAGGCTCTGGTGTTGAGGACAGTGAGAGAAGGTGAACTACACTGGGAACTGAGGGTGCTCCCTGCTACTAGCAAGTAGAAAACAGGACAAACTACTCTCTTATGGTGAACAAGACTAATAACTTCTCTGAATGCATTAAATTAAAATGAGATGCATTATATAAGAATGTTTCTTCTTACTGTAGGGAAGCAGCATCTTTTTATTGTGTGTTCTAATGATTTGAAGCCATCATGTTGGCCATCTTGAATACAGTTAAGAAAAATATGCTTATGGAACTATTTTCTTTTAAACAGTAACTGGAGAAGAAAGCTAGTATAAATAATGGTACACAAGTATACTATTTATAAATGTCATTTATTTATACATCCTTTGTATATTTGTGTATTCATTGAGACCTTAATTTCTCAAGAAACTTATCTCTGTATCTTATTTACTCGTCTGGAGTGGCTTCCCCTTTCAAACCAGTCAGCTAAACATATAATTGTTTAGAAACTCTACAGACCTGCCAAAATATGAACTCATGAGCATGGAAGGGGCAGAAGTTCAGATTTCAATCTGGCCGTGTAGGGCGGCACGTGCTGTCCTAAGCTGCTCTAGTGAAGTTGTTCATTTTAGTTGCTCTCCAGAGGCTCTTTTATTGGGAGAGAAAAAAGATCTGACTGCCAAGAAGGAGGACGATGCTGTCTGCGGAGATGTATCAAGGCTCTGATAGGGAAAACAGAATATCTATTTTTATTTCTTTCTCTCCCTGTTCTGAGGGACTGTGGGAGAAAGTATAATCTGAAAAATGGTAACTGTCTGCAAGGCCATACTTTCCACTCTGGGCCATGCTCTGGCCTTTCAATCCACTGTGCTGGGCCACTGACTGCCCCCTTTCTGTTATATTTCTTTCCACTAGAAAGGAGCCCCTAATTCCTGAGTCATAGCCTTCTCCTTTTCTTCTGTGCTCCTTCAGTCTGTCATCCATCAGGCGGCTGTAACCAGGATGGCAGTCTGTTTTACTGACACACAAGTATTTTCTTGCACGTTAGACACAACTCATAAGCAATATGCCATCATACAGCTCCACATTGTAACAAGACACAAAACACTACTTCTTTTGTCCTTGGACACACATTCAAAGGGCTAGTCACCAAGAGAAAAACCATGGATTCCAGGAAAGTTTGAGTTTTTCACCTTTCCCCAAAAGCAAGAAAAATTTATGTATGGAGCAGGAAAAAAGGATCCACTGCTTTTGATCTTAATTACACACAAACTGTGTGAAATACATATTAATAAAGAGTACCCTATAGGTCTCACAAGTTGTTTGGTTCTTGGCAGGATCAGGTTCACAGAAGCCTGTGAGCACACAGAAGTGGAGACCACATCTACCTTGCTCTCACAGCTGCCAGGGTCATTCTCCTAGGATGCTGACTGGTACCTGTGCTGGGAGCCTCCAGGTCTGCCATGAAATATGGGACCAGTGTCCTTCCAGGTGAACTTTACCCTGTGGTGTAGAGGCAAACAAAAAGGTGGCTGCATTTTTCCCGCCAGGTACACCTAGCATCATCCCAGCTGGTGCTTGTGGGGAGCAGCAGCCATGCTGCCGACTTGCACAGCGTTATTCCAGGCTTTCTGTTTCATTCAAGTCTCTCAGTGTAAAATGCCAAAGCACGCTGCTGACCCAGAGTCAGCCAGAGCAGGTGGTGAGGCAGAAATGCTGTGACTCCTGTGAGCTGAGGTCTTGAGAAGCTGTTCAGCAGCAGCTGTTTTGTGCAGCTTCAAGGACACGTCATGATAAAGTGCATTAAGGCATCTTAGAACCTGACAGCGCAGCTTCTTTCCCACTGACAGCTCAGTATTCAGAAAGCATTTCTCAGCAGTTTAGAACTCAACAAACTAAAGACAAGCACTCCTGTGAGCATGCACAAGATGCAAAGGAGCCATGCAACATGAATGGCATGCAAGAAAACTCAAGCTAGCCTTCACTCACCCCATCATTTAGATGAGCTGGAATAGGTCATTGCAACGAAACCTCACTGTGAGAAGATGACTGCTGCTCCTTTCTGCAGAGGTTTGCCATGTGTTATGACTCATATGGCAAATTGTTCATCGGATTGAGCTTTCTTTCCCTCCTTGGATAATATATCCCATCCCTTCTTCATTCGTTATTGGGCATGGTACATATGGCAAGGCTCGGTGCACAGAAGGGTGGGAGGAGGTGAGGGTGCTGTGCTCAGGTGCCTCCTGCAGGCAAACCCCACAGCTCGAAAGCACTGGCTGGGAGGAGGGCAGGATGGCATAGGATGTTAGGCTGCTATTGGCATGTTCTATAAAATATGTGTCTTTTTGACACATTTTGGGAGATAGTGCAACAGACATGCATATGCCACATAGCACACTTCTGGGAGCATGGCAGCAATCCAGTGGAGTTAGATTAAAGCTAAAATGGGATAAGATGTCTTTCAAAGAGTGTATCAGGCACTCAGGTCAGGCCCTATGGATAAAATTTGTAACTAAAAAAAAATTCTGCAGTTGTTTTGTGATTTCTCTTGTATTAATAATGATCTGTATTTTATCTTGATCAGCAGATATTTCTTCTCAGATTAATTATATCATCCCTGTGTTCTATGAGGAACTCTTAGATCCAAACTCCTGGAGGATGCATGCCTGCAGTTTTAGGGAACAGGTGAGAGAATGATGCAGTTATAGGGACATCTAGGCTATGCTTTCTTGCCTGCTGTCAGTTAGATTGATTTTATGTGTAGCATCTGAACATTATTTTGTGGGCAAGATTAGTAAAAAAGGTAGTTGCAATTCTCTGCATATATATTGGGGGGTGGAGGGTGGAGGAGAGTCTCGAAATCCCAGTCACAATCCAGTCATTTATCAGAGCTGACCTTTCGCCACTAAGCACTCCAGTCTTACCTGCCAATATCTTCCAGAGAGAGAAAACTGTATGGACAGCTCTCTGTATTCTTCCTCAAGGTGTGACATGAATTCAAAGCACATCTGAAATCTGATAGAGAATCTCTATGAGTATCCTGACAGCCATTCCAGCTTGACACCTCTTTGATGTGCAAGAGTACTCTGTCAGCACGCTCCCTCTCCTCATGCCTCTGACTTCCAGTTATGCAAGTCTATGGTCCTTCTAGGAGCATTCCATCAAGAGGGCAATGTATGTGTTACCTGTCTGCTATTAGAATTTTTCCCCATCCTCCAATTCTGCATTGCTATTGATTGATTGTGTGCTGGCTGGCTGACTCTAATACATAGCTTATTCACCACCTCTAATTGATTGCAAGTTCATCATCCTTTGCCCAGTACTCTGAGTAGATTGCTATTGACATTTACTTATTTTGTAATACTATTTATTGCTATTTGTCTTCTCATCAGCTTTTTTCTTTCCCTCTTCTGTCCCTTTTGCTCCCCCTTTATCCCTGCTTCCAAATCTCTCTGTTTGCCCATGTCTCTCCTTCTCCTCCTGTTACTTCCCTACTCTACTACATCATGAACCTGGTTTTTTGCCATGGTCTTGGTGAAACTTGTGCTTGCCACAGTCTCCTTTCTCACTGACACTTGTCTGCAGCACAGACTCTCTGTCCTCTGTTCTGGGCCTCTCCTCATCCCCTGCTGCTCATGCCCTCAGCAGCTCCCAGGAGGAGACACAGATGGGCTGGCACTGAGCACAGCCCGTGGGAATGCAGGGACCTGAGCCCACACCTGGGCAGTATGCAGTCCTGAGCCCTTCCTCAGGGGCTGCTCAGATGTGCAAGCCATGGTGCACCAGATGAACAGATGAGAGAACAGGCAAGAGTTAAAAGCAGGCTTTCCTACAGTGCGAGGAATAAGACAGCCAGTGTCTGTGCTTTGGAGTGAAAGTACTTTCGACAACCCCTTTGCTGACCTGCACCGTGGCTGCCAGCATAGGGACAGAAGCCCTGGCGGAAAAAAACCCTAAAAATGAGCAGACATTGTCTGTTGGGGAGTGAGCCTCTTGCTGATGTGTGTGAACAGTCTTCTACATGGCAATGGTGCACGTCTGTGACCATAGGAGGTGACAGCCAGTGGGACTGTGGGCAGCAGCATACTGGTGGATGCACACTGAGAGCTGTAAGCCTCCAGTATGCCCTGCTGCACTTGACACGAGCCCAGCCAGAATGCAGCCCAGAAACAAGCACACCTGTCTTCAGCACTGCTCATTAGCATGCAGAAAGAGCTACCTCTGCACAGCAGGGTACAGCTGCTGAGAGCTGAAGCCCAAGAGAGGGGTGCTGAGGACAGCATGTTCAGACATGACCCACAGCCTTATGCATTTCATGGATCAGCACCAGGGAGGTTTGTGCATCTCCTCACCTGCCTTCCCACTTCCATATGTGCTTGGTAGCCACTGAGTCCCCTTCCCAGGCGGTGGCTGTCACTGCAGCAATGCACTGCGTGGAGGTCACTTCACAGTCAGGAGGAAAGGGCGCAGGCAAAACTGGCCCCCAGCACTCCTCTTTGGCTTGTGCCCAGTCCCAGTGACACTACAGAAATAAAAGGAAGGCTACCAGGGACACTCAGAATGCTCAGAAAAAAACCAAAACAAAACAGAAAAAAGGGGCTTATTTTAATAACTCTGAGCCTTGCACTCCTGTATGTCTTAGAAGGAGTTATACTGCTCTCCAACCTTTAAAAATAGTCTTGGGTTTGGAAACCATCATAGTGCAGATCCTCCTTTACTGGAAGGTTGATAGCAAGGTGTGAAAAAAAAAAAAAGAGCAGACAAGGATCTGGAATCAAATGCAGGGAAGCACTTAGACATGTGTCGACAAGAAGTGCTATATAGATGCCACATTGAAAGGACTGGCAGATTTCTATCTAAGCTGTTCCTCCTCCTGGTTGCATTAATCTCCCAGCACAGCGCTTCTTCATCCATACCATCCCTGTGACTGTGATGGCACTTTCAGGGAAGACCGTGTTTTGAGCAGAAGTGCACAGTCCTATCCACCTTCCTTGTTCATAGGGCCCTATCCAAAGCAGCAAGGCCAAGTCTTTGGTCCCTGACCTGTGCAGTGCAGCAAAGGGGCAGATGGCAGGTGGGGTGCCCCCAGCTCAAGTCCACGCACGTTTTACTCCTCCTTTTGACCCATGATGAAAATAGACCAGGTCGAGCTTCACTTCTCATGCAGAAGCTTAAAGGTATCAGTTCATAGGCCTCGAGCAAATACCTGTGGGTGACCAACAAGACAGCTGAGAGTTTTCCTCTTGTGGTGGGAGCTGCACTTGCTAACATAGTGCTGCAAGGCAGCGCTTTGGCCGTGAAAAAATTGAAGCTGTTCTTGCTGCCCAGCACACGCCAGAAAAAGCACAAACGAACAGTGTTACTTTCAGCTCATTTGATGGACAAATTACATCTAATGAAGAAATGGCACAGGTGGGGCTGTTGAAATGAAGGGTGTGCAGAAGGGAAAACTGTGAGAGACCCCCAGGCAGGTCACCTCACACCTGTGAGCAGCAGGGGAAGAGCAAAGCCTCCCCACACCAACCCCTACATGTGCCCAGTGCTGGGGACTCCCAGCAGAAGAAGGGATGGCATGGTGCCCGATGGGCTGCTCAGGCCAGGCAGGTCACCCTGGCTTCAGTGGAGGGGCCACAGCGAGTGGCTGCTGGCTGGGGACCACCGCGGCTGGCTGGCACAGTGGACCCAGCAGGCACCAGTGCTCTGCTGAGGAATTTGGCAGTCACTCCTCTGCAGGCAACCGGAAAAGGGTCAAAAAGAAACCAAAAACTTATCTTTTAAATTGATCTCAGAAGATATAGCAACACAAATTTTGAAGGCAAAATCATAGTTCTGACAAATTAAAAATGATCGAAATTTGATTCATCATTCTTTTTATTTAACTTTAGGTGGGAGAAGCAAAATTTTCCAGAGAGGAAAGATATATGGTTGAGTTCAGGTGTGATACAAAGATAGTTTAAATTACCCCTCCTTTATCTTCATTTTTATCTTCTTTTAAATGAAAAAGAGCATTACTTTTTCTTTTTATTTTTTTAAATCAAATTGGTAGAATTTGAGCAGGAGAGAAGACATCTTCACCATAAACAAAAGATGGTGTGTGTAAGTTTGTATTCGAAAGCTGTCTTCCAACAGGTACTTAGATTAAATAAATGCACCATATACTCACTGAGAGTTAACAGTAAGAGAGCCAACAAGTACATACAGGAAGATGTGACACAGTTGGTTTTTATGGTTTCCCCTGTGGTTTTTACTTCTCCTTTCGGTGAAAGTGAAGCAACTGTGATTTCTGTCATTTCCACTCTCTTCAGAAATTGTGAAAGTATGTCTTTCTTTTTATATCAGCATCTTCACTTTGCTGTTGATTCAAAAGCAAATCCAGTTGTACAAACAGATTAAGGCTAAAATGAAACATAGCTAGAAAACAGCATTTTCCTCAACCAGTAGTTTATGCATAAAATCACCAAGTCACAGAATCACAGAACAGCTGAGGCTGCAAGGAACCTCTGTGAACCTCCTAGTTCACCCCTCTGCTGCTCAAAGTAGATGACATATGGGGACCAATAAAATAAGAGTGTGCTCTGCCTGTCACTTCAGTGAAATGAATGCAAAAATTTCTGTAAAATACTAGCACTTTCTTAGTGCATCTAATGAACAGCCATTGTTTAGATATTTTGGAATACAGATAGCATTCAGAATTCATGAAGTGGGCCAGAAGCACTAATCTTCATCCCAGAAATTAGCAACACAGACATAAAATCAAATGAATACTTGTATACTCATGTCCCAAATTATAAGTTTTTGACATAACAGCATGCCAATGAAAAAGTACTGAGCAACTTTCCTTTAAGCAGAATGCAGAGCATTGCTTTTGTGCTTGCAAGCCCCTGGGTGTGCGAAGCCTCCTGTATTTTCATAGTTTCCTTAGCCACCAATTTATTTTACATGTAGGAGATGTACACTCTTCATCAACGTTTAGCAATGAGCAGCAAGCATGGTGATGTTTTTGAAAGAATATGCAAAGGCAGCAGCATCCAGTGTTTCTACAGAGGGACACTTGGCAGCAGCACACTGACATTGGCTGATCTGTGTCCTATTCTGAGCCACTGACCCTTTCCTGTGCTCCCTCTAGGCAACCAAGTCCCTAAACATTGGTTTAGATGCAATATTTTATATGCTCTGGTTTTAGCCACCTGAACTCTCTTGGATCTAGCTCTTCATGTCTACTCCTCAACTACATCACACTGTGGGAGCCACCAAACACACCTGTGCTTGTGCCCACACACGGCTCTGCCTGAGCAAGTAAGGGGCAGCTGTCCAAGATCATTTGCTTTAGGGACAGGCAGGCTGCCTCAAGGCTCTCCCTCCTTACAGGTCTTTCTCACTTAATCCAGCAGCTCCAGATTTATCTGCAGACTCTTTCTTCAGGTTAAGATGCATTGAGGTTTTTGGTTTGTGTTTTCGTCACAACTCAGTGGGAGATTTTCTTACCCTCTGTTTCTTGCCACCTCTCTGCCAGCTGTCACCATCCCCAGAGCAGAATCAGGACAACAGCCTCAGCATCTGTTTTAAGGGTGGACTGTCCTGGGGAACGATGCCTGAGACAATAATGCTCTAGATGTCTTCCCCATGCCTGCTGTACCTGGCCCTGTGCTGCTCATTATTCAGGTCTGAGCTTCTGTGATTTCCAGTCAAGCAGTGGAAAGCAAAGCCTTGTAGATTTTGGTTTGCTCAAGACATGCCTTTGTGAATGGCAGCAGTGGAGGGACTGTTGTATGAGCAGTTCCAGCATCTGCATGACAAACAGGATAGCAGAGGCAGTAGGGAAGAAAACTGTAAGTCACACCAAGGTAAATGTCTAAGCCAACCCCAAACATCTATGCAGTGATTTCACTGCCATGTCAGTGGGCACATGGACAGCCAGGGACACTGCCTTCAAACACTGGCAGGTTTGGCTCTAATATGATTAATTTAGACTGCCATACCAAAGTGAGATGAGCCCCAATATTATATAGGAATTTAGTAAAATTCAAAAATAATCAGATCTTACCTTTTGCATTTTAAAAAGAATCAAAGAAGAGGGATGTCCTCTGTTTAGAAAGTGGGAGATTTTTGCTGAAACCTGTAAAGTTGTGATTGAAAATGTTAACCTTCTGTGTGCTGAAATAAAACTACCATCTGACAGTTTGATTGTCGCAGGGACAATGACTAAAGCTTTCTCTTAGAATTATGTTGCTGAATGGTTGAGTACTTAGACAGCCTTTTCTGTGCTTTTGAAAATCATATTGGCAACCTTGAAAATCTAGTTGCTGTTTTTCCCTGCCTCTACCCTCAGAGATGTTTATAAATTGGTAAGAAGTTTGAAAACTTTATTTACGAAGAATTGTAGATAATTGATTATTTTCAGACTTTTAAACATATAATAGACTCTAAACCCAACTTTATAAGCCTTGCTTATAAAGTTGGTTTGCTAGGGAAGCAAAGCCTTCCCTAGACTGACCCGCCATGTGCTCATATGCATGCATTTGATATGCCTACTTTCACGCATCAGATTAGGGAACATAAAAAGACCATGGCATTTCAGAGCATGGAAGAATAGATGGGAGAGGGGAAGAGGAGGGGCAGGAATAATAAATTTCTGAAGATAGCTGAAGTCTGAGAACTTCTGGATTCATACAAAGCAAAACCTAGGATTGCAGCCAATAAGGCAGATGGTGATCTGCTGGTCATCACATCTCTTGAACAGACTTTAGCTCCATTCAAGATACCTAGTCACAGGCTGGTAGGGGTACTTTTTGGTGCTGTGACTTTTCTCTATCCAAGGCAGATGGTCACAGAGATTTTAGATTTTCCTTATTCTTTTTTGGGCCGGCTCTTCTTGCTTTCCAGAGTATCTGTCCAAAGTATTTTGACACATCTGGTATGAGGCCTGTATTGAAGTCATGTCAGTTACCAAAAACTTTCAGGTCAACTCCCTAACTAACATCAACTTTCAAGAATTCTGCTTTAAAAAGTAATTTAAATATAGTCAGTGTTCTGCTTCTCACAGTGCCTCCCTACTCCAATTACGTACAAAATCCATAGACAGAAGACCATTTTTGAGGAAACTGGCATGGTCTTATCTGGCTGAAAGGTCTTGAGATAACATTGTGTCACCAATGTAGAGAAAGTTCAGTATAAAAATAGAAGTCACTATTTAAAAAGGAACTATGATAAACATTCATCACCAAGCATTTGCCCTGATATATCAGAGATATTTAGCATGTTTATTCTAAAGGTAAGTTTCACTACGGTGATTTTTTTTCCCAGAAACAGCTGATATACAATGTTTTACTAGCACTCAAATGGGCTCCAAGTCAAGCTGTTTGTCAGCTGGAAATCTCATCTTGCAAGGGAAAAGTATTTTAAAGCTGCTCAGGAGTGAAATTCACATAAAGCAATAAACTGTATATAGCAGATTTGCATTCCTTAAGCTCATCTTCCTTTTCTGGAAATCTGGACTTCACAGCTCTGTGTTGTTAAGAACAGAGAATGGTTGAAAAATATAGCAAATACTGTAGAAGTTTCTTCCATTATGTTATTTTCACTGGGAGCTGCATTCATGGGAATGTTACCATCTTGCAATACCAGCAGCAGTAGAAAATATTATTTACATGAATCCACACAGACATTTACATCATTCTCTCCTTGAATCCCATAGCAAACCACCTTTTGTCTGAAGTCAGAACAAACAGAAGAAAATAAACATTGTGCTGGTGAATGTGATTAACAAGGCATAAAACATTACAGCCATGGTGACTCTGAGATGGGAATAGAAGCAGAAATGCCAACTAATTCTTTGTCTGTCCTGAAAACCAGGGCTAAATCATCCTGTTGGCAGAACTACTAGTGCTACAAGTACTCTTACAGGGAAACTGTCCCATGACGGAGTCTCTACAAGGCAGATTTCGTCATTTACCCACAATAAGAAGAGAAGAGCAAACAGAAAACTGCTCAGAAACTGCCAGTGCTGAGAAGGAATGACTCTGCAGGCTGCAGATGTAGATTAACAGAGAGGGACCATCAGGAGCTATGACTCAGAGACAGTTTCAAAGCTGTGGTTCTTAGATTTGGGCGGAAGCCTTCCCCCAGAATTGCTTAAAAACTATTCTTATTTCTTTAGTCTCTGCCCTGACACAGTTTGTCATCTTTAACTCTGCCCATGCCTCCTTGGTCTACATGCTCTACTTTGTATCTCTTGCCTGGACTAATTCTTGTCCTGCTGTCCCCCATTTTTAAGCCTTTACTCTTTATGTTTCTTCTTCCTCCACCCAAAGGCTTGGGGATGGGGTATTTGATAGGCCAGGAGCTCCTGACTAGGGCTGTTAGAACAGTCAGAACAGAGGGAAGCCTAGGCTGATGGACAACTGCTGGAGCTGATGGTCATAGCTATGAGAGTTTCTACACCTGCCTGAGCTACAGTTCCCACAACAATACAGAGGGAACATGAGTACTGTGTAAGGAGCCGCCTTTAACTACAGATAAAGTGGCACCAGAAGTGTCACTTGTAAGGAACAATCGGACTTTGGGTCACTCAGTCATACTCCCTTACATTAAACCTGTGACAAACACTGGGGAGTAAAACAAATATTCATACATTTTTAGTTACATAGTCACATACATATGTGTTTCAGCCAAGTATTAAAATTCTTATGCATCCATGATTTCACACTGACTTTGTGCTGTATTTATATCACTACAAAAGAGGCTTTAAAAATTCACCAGATTTTCA
Source organism: Aleadryas rufinucha (assembly GCA_013397815.1). NCBI lineage: Eukaryota > Metazoa > Chordata > Aves > Passeriformes > Aleadryas > Aleadryas rufinucha. Next base: position 86,045 of record VZTH01006744.1, on the reverse strand, counting down.
GCAAGCGTAAATCAGTTTAGCTTCACTGCACTGCATTGCCTTGACTTTGGTGAATTTAATTCAGACCTGAATCATTGAAAGTGCACTGACTTGTACCAGCTAAAAATCTAAATTTAAGACACTCATAAAACAGCTAATGCATTTATCTCTTTGTATCAAAACAAGCTTGGGTGAAAGCAAGCCAATGAGTCTATCTGTATACATACTACTTTCCACAGGACTGCCAAAAATCTTTTGTTTAGAAAATGTGGCTGACATATGAAATCCTCCATGGGAATCAAACACAAAACTGTTGAAATTGCCACTGTGCTGCTAATTACCTCTTCCACTTCTCATCCATATGACTAAGGTTTTGCTTATCTGATAGCTAGAGTCAGAGTACTATTATTATTGGTAAAGGAATTATTTATATTGAATTTAGTAATGAAATAACTGGCTGATTTCTTCCTGTCTAAAAGACAGGTCAATTTGTATTTATTTTGCATTTTTTTTCTTTGAAGCTTTGCAAGGAAATGCATTCATTTTTCAGGGAGCTACAAAGTAGATTTAAGCTCATGCTCAGTGCCACTATGTAGAAGGCAAATTGCCAGCACTGCTGACATAAATGAGTACATAATCTGAGTAACCCTTAAGACTCTCTGCAATCTATTCTGGCTTCCACGTTGGCATCGTGGACTTTGCTGCTAGCTCCTCTACCAGACATTTTCCAGCAAGACCTCTCAGGCGTAGTCTGAACTTCTAGGATCTCATCTCTGTTTGGTGCCTAAATTTGAGGTTTTTTTACTTTGATTGTAACACAAGTTTTACCGAGTAAGTCACAACAATGTGACTGTTGTGAGTCACATTGCCTTCGAACGTGGAGCTTTTGCTGCCGAGATTCAAACACACTTTCTCTGACCTCCCTCTGTAACAAAACTCTTCACCTGCAAGTAGTACACCACAGGAACAGACTGTGAGTGGGGAGGTCCTCAAGGAGTCCTTTTTGGGAGAATTTGACAAGGCAAGTGGTATGCTGGGGCTGCTGCTGCTGCTGAATATGGGAAAGGCACTTGCACTTCCCCTCTACTCTCTCCACAGGCATGGAAACTATTTGGATCAGCACTTGCCTAGGTCTCTGGACGTATCTAGAGTACTTGACAGGTATTTAGCCCAGGGTGGTGTTCGTGGGCTCTGCCCAGGGACAGCTAAGAATAGCTGTGTTTACTAACACCTCTCACAAATGACAGCCAAGAGCGGCAGGACAGGTAGTAGGGGGTGAGTGGATAGGAGGAGTCAGGAGCTTACTTCCTCTTTCTGCTTCATTGAGTCACTCAGCATCTGCTTCCTTCTCTGTACAATGGGAGTTTCTAAGTTCACTCCCAGTTTTGATAGCTGGATGAAAAGAGGTGATGCACATTATGATTAATTTTCATAAGCAGGTATTAGGCTTGCTCATGGTTTTGAAAAGCTCTGTCAAAGAGAAAATCAGACTGAGATCATGATCTGACTCCTTCCCCAGCTCTGTAAAGACTCAGTAGTCAGCGGACACTGAACCTTCTCATGTGGCAGGTTTATACCCCACTCTGAGATATGGCAGTTTCAACAATGTGGCCAAACTCACCGGTTGGGCATGTCAGAGAAGAGTAGTATTCCCACAAGGGAACTTGTTTGCCTGACTTGGATATTCAAATTTTATCAGACAGGATCAGTATCTCCCTCTGCAGTAGGTGAATTTCCTTCTGTCCTGTCTAAGGAGTAGCCACAGGCATTTGTTCAGGAACATGACATCATTAGGTACTTCTGTGCAGGAACAAGATGAGTGCCAAAGCAGGGTAGACTGGGGCACAGTGGTGAAAATGTCAAGCAATGGAGGATCCACCACAGCATGACATGAGACTCTGCAACATGCATCTGTGTCTTCTCCTCTTCCTCATCGTTCACATATGTGTATGCAATGCTCATTCTCTAAGAAAACATAGCATAATAAATGTGGTGGATTGATCAACCTTAGTTTTTACCCAGCATTCTCTCTCCAGGAAGGGCCAAGAAAAGGATATTTGCTGCGGCTGACATTACTCTGAGGGACTGGGTGTCTCAGCTCCCAGGGATGTGGTAACAGTGAGCTTGAAGCACATCATCTGCCCCCCTGTCCTGCACCAGACTCTGCCCACTGCAGCCCCATGGGGCCAGAGACAGGCACACCATGAACAGCAGAAACAGTGAGTGAAACGCCTTGCTTCAGGGTGTGGGACTTTCCACACATAGATGTGGGGTCTGGCATGGGATGAGACTTGAGGTGTGTGATATGGAAAGGATTTCCTACTGTTGCTTCTAAATTAAGGAAGAGGATAGTTTCTCGGGGTTGATTCTGAACAGCAAGGAGAGGAACTTGTCCTGAAGTGCCCTCTGTGAGTGAGAGCCTCTCTTTAACAACAGAAGCTGCAGTGAGTGCGGCTTTCCCTTAATAAAGACAGCCTCTGTGAGCATCTTGTTATCAGCTGGAGAAGTCTTTGAACATTCTAATTAAGGTCTGACTTCACCTAAATATCTGTAGTCAGGAAAGATATGTAAGCATAGGCATAACTGGGCATGAGCTGAGTTATACTCTTCATAAAGAGGAACTCAGCAAATATATAACTGTCTTCTAGAATGGGCAAGGCTAGGCAAAGATATGGAAGTAAAAGAAAATAAGGAAGGAAGGAGGAAACAGAACAGAAAAAAATGGAAAAGGTAGAGTGGGAAGAGGAACTTTCTTCTAAAATGGACAAGGTTTTATTTTATTCTACTCTCATCCCTTCCCTGTGTATCTACTACAGGTTCAATGCTGCTTTTGTTTTATCACTGAGCATTAAGTGTGCCAAATCCCTTCGCAAAAAGTCTTGAACCACAGATGAGCCTCAATTTTGATTTTGCTACAGTCACTAGCAAATCCATTTATATCAAGGGCTAAAGATCATGGTGGCTTTGCTTGAAAAACATTACTTCAGTAGCAAGAAGGTGATTATAACGTGTTAGACTAGGTTCTTAACTACTTAATTCAGTTTGGGTCTGGTGTAATTTTATTTTTCCACCACTGGTGTGGAACCTAGAATAACCCTTTTAAATCTCCGGTACAGTTAATCCAACAGGCTGCTGTAAGGATATCAGAGCAAGGCTGGGCAGTTGCAGTCACTTTAAGATGTTTCTTAAGGGAAATAATTCTATTTAAAAGGAATAATACTTTCTGAAGACTTTTCTTTTTTCCTCTGCTCAGTCTAATGGAGTCACTTGAGCTCAAGACATTATTTGTATACGACAGTACAAAATGGCTATTTTCTTTTAAATATGTTTCAATTTCTTACCCTTGCTGAAATGCTAAAGGCTGTAACACTGATATATCTGCTTTCCAGGGACAAATGCAAGTAACCAGGCCTTTGGAACATTTTGTAAATATTTCTGAAAGCACATTTAATATACCTACATAATTTTTCTCCTTCTTGAAGAGTATGTGCTGTAGCTTGTTCTGAGACAGAAACCCCCAAACTGGCCACGGAGCAATGCTGTGGATCACAGGAATTTTTAACAATATTGTGTTTAACAACAACAGAACAGCCTATAATCTCTAACAATAGAAGAGTTATCATATACATATACACAGTCTTCAGAGCCATTGCAAGCAATCTGTGATTCACTGCAAGCAACCACCACTGCTTTCCTTAAGGATGTTTTAGCATTTCCTCCATAAGCAACCCACCAGATCATTAGGACTGAGCTTTAGACCATCCCTGATGTACCTGAACACATCACTTCTTGGCCTAAAAGCTTGACATGGGAAAAAAAAAATAAATTTCCATTTAGAGATATTTGTGAGCGATTAGAAGCTTCTGTGCACTTTCAGACATCAAAAGCCTGGTTTTAAGGAATGAAATTAGTTGTGCTACTGCAGACAGAATTTATTTCTCCTTAAGATATTTTATATTTTTTAAAAAGACATATGGCTAGAAAGAATGCTACTGTGCACATGAAGGAATGTTGTCTTAATATGCACTTCTTAAAATTAATTCGGTAATGCTTTGTACTCTCAAAGGAAACAATACAATACTGGAAGTTCAGGAAGAACTTGATACGAGAAGTACAGCCTGATATATGCAGAGTTAACCTTCGTGCCAGGAGGCCCTGGAGAACTTGGTCTGTGCTCCAACACCTACAGCCAAAAATACAAACTGTTGTTCTGCTGGGTATCTCCTTTCTGAAAAGTCAAGATATGCTTACAAGTGCAGCGAACAACCTTAGTGCTTACTTTCAAGCTGGAAAAAGTATGTTACACTGAGAGAGAGGGCTGTCTGTTTAGCTCGTTAAAAAGAAGATAAATTGATATCTTTTTAAACCAGCAGGTAAGATATGAGTGTCTTAAAATAGAGAAAATAGAATGTACCAAAGGGCTATTCAACAAAACAGAGAAGCGTGACAAGTACTAGTGCCTGGAAGCTGGATTTGGGCACATTGGATACGACACATCTCTCAGCAGCAAGGATGATTAATGGCTGGAACAAACCCCATGAGGTTCTTTATCCTCTGTCTCTTGCCATCTTCAGTTCAAGGCGTTATGAAAGATGGGACTTCACCAAATGTAAGTCACTGAATTACTCTAAAGACCAGCTGAATTAAATTCTACAGTTTGCATTAAACAAGCCAGAACAAATCTGCTGCTCATTCTCCCTCATATAGATGAGTTTTTCCATTGCTCCCTCTGCACAGTGGCACTTGTGCCACAGTCCATGCCTGCAGCAGAGTATTTTATATTATGTCATCTCCTTTGAATGTGAAGCTTACGTAGTCCATTGTAAATCAAAAGTTATAGTGAGAAGGAGCTGTAATCTCATCATACTGCCTTCTCACAAGATGGTGTCAGATTAAGGTCAATAACTGCATGGAAATCCAGCATAGGTTTGGGGCTTCAAAACACCCTACTCATGCTGAACTACCCATGTCTTGGGATGCCTACACTGCCCTAGCTGTAAAATGCAGCATACCCTGGCAGCAGAGATGTCTACCAGACCGACCCCTTGGCTCAGCATCATGCTCAGTGAGGTGTGCAGAGCTCCCTGCTGCCACAGCATCCTTGCTAGCAACAGGAAAAGTGGCCAATGTAGCCCCATGGGAACACATGGCAGTGAGCACAGCATCACTGGGCCCAGAGCAGCTGGTCACTATGCTCTGGGGCCAGGGCTGAGCAGGCAGAGCCCATGGAAGGGAAAACCCACAGCCTGGCAGCATGCCCCAGCTTCAGAGCAGTGCCTCCAGACACTGGTGATTTGTCACATTAAGCAGTTTACATCCATCTGCCATAACCATGTCAGGTGAAGCAATTTTGCAGAGCCTTTCTGTTGAATTCCCATATTCACATAGGTGCTACTAGGAGGCAAAGGACATATTTTTCAAGCCTTGTGGCCTAAATTTGTAAATGAAGACTCAAAGGTGCCTTTGATGACTAGGAATTTATGACATTTTGAAAAACGGGTCATTAATCTAGGTGCCTATTTCTGTGCATGTGTTTCTAAATTTAGTCAGAAAGCGAGAAAGTGGTGATCTTCCCATCTTGAAATGTAGAAGTAATGTAATTCAGGAGATCCTTCACTCACAGAGCTGTACTCCTCCACAATCTTTGTCTACAACCATCTTTGAATTCTTGGTTTCTCATTTGATTGGCCTGCAGGGTTGGATCTGAATAAACTTCCTTGGGATATATGCCTTGGAAGCATATATCGCTTGGAAGCATAAACATATTCGTTTATGTCAGATGTACTTCAAACTGTTTATGGTTTGGCTTTCTTTTTTGTCTGGTAACATTTAAATGCACTTTTACAATGTGAAAACAATGTAGGGACAAATTCTGCACTTAGAAAAACTGCATTTGAGAAAGTTTGTCTAGGAGGTGTTGATCCTGAAGGTGCTTACAAGGTAGAGTATGCTGTCTTTAGGATTTGCTTAAGCGAATAGATTCCACAGTGCCTTGCTGGATAACATTAAGTAAGGACACTCTTACACATTTCTTAACTGACCTACAAAGGTCATTAACAGCAAGGTGTAGCTGCTATTGTGTCAGCCTGACTGTGCTGGCCAGGAGATGGTCTGCTTTTTCCATTCCCTGTTATTGCACAAAATTGCACTCATGGGAGAGAGAGCCAAGGATACAAAATGCTGATGATTATTGTACCAGGGTCTGGTAGTCCCATTTGCTCTCTAGCAAGCTTTAATATTTATCACATGGTGATGCAACCTTCCCCTGCTGTTTTGAGCTGTGCTAACTGCTGTACACGTGCCCAAAAAATTTGCCCCTGCCTCAAACCAATATGCAAATCCCACCATACACTAAAGTATGGAGTAAGGACTAAAGGAATATAATGACTAAACAGAAAGGGAAAAGATGTGGAAAACAGGGTAAAAATGTGAGGTTTATGGTTGACATAGCAAACAGAGGTCACAGCACACCAAGTGTCTTATACATATGCTAGTACTTGACAAGCTTCACAACTATAGTGAATTTAGAAACGTCTGAAGGAAGAACCTTTGTGATTTTGGTTGGGTGTCTTCTCACAATAAAGGAGTGGCATGGGATAAAGGTGAGGGTGTCTGACCAAAAAAAAGCAATAAAAAAAAGCACAACCTGGTACTAAAGGTTGATCTCACAGAGAAGAATTAGGGCTCCATTATTTCAAAGTGCAATTATTGAATATTCCTGTGCTGGCAGATGCGGTATTGAGCACAGACATCACAGAGAGCTGTCAAGGAGGTGATACAGAAAAGAATTTTGCATAGACAACTTTAGCCACCTGAAAAGGACACACTTTAAAATGTAGCCCAGGTAGCTCTATTTCTGCAATGTAAATCTACTTACTAATATGCCCCCCATGGCTATTTCTTTTTTTACCCAGTTGGGCAGGGCTGAGCTGTGACATCTGTAAATTGAAACCCAGGTCCTTCATTTAATTTGAGACATTTGGTTTAACACAGATGGAGAGACTCATCCTTGTGTAAATGAGATGACCAATACAGTTGTACTATACCTGACAGAAAAATGGCATCACTGGCTAAAGCAATGGAGGGCTTGGTGGTGAAGGCTATGCCAAATCAACAGACTAAAGCTCTGAGGAAGGTGAGGCATGTCAGCATTACCCTCAAGGGAGGATTCATCTCACTTCTCTGTAGCCTTCTAAAATTATGGTTTAATCCTGTCACAAGGTGTGTGTCAATTGCTCTCTCCATTACCTGTAGAGGAGTCTATACTTACCTTCTTGTTGTAACTTTTAGACAATTTAGGTTAGCTAATATAAATCCCACTGCAGGTTTCTACAGAGGAGTTCCCTTTCTATTACTTTTCCTTCATACATACAAACTCCACTTCTATTCCATAATTGTTCAGGATGAAGACCTCAAAAATGCAGAAGCATTACAAAGGAAAACTTGTAGAGGGAAAGATTGACCTTTTTTTTTTTTTTTTTTGCTGAGCAGGCACTTTCATTTCACAGGTTTACATCAGTGTTTTCACTTACAAGCTTCCTGAAGTATTTAAGGCTGAAGCTCTCCACATACAGAACTCACGCACGTTATATGAGTTAAAAGAACAGCAATTGCTGGACCAAAGAAATGAATATCCATTACATTTTCAGCTCACTGGATATTTCTACATGAAAATCCTTTTGGTGCTTTTGGACAGGTTCTAAAAAAGTGAAATAAAAACAAAAAAGCCAAGAGCACGCTGACCTAGTTTGCTCCCAAATCAAACTTTTCTAACAAGAACTGCTCAGATGTGGCCAAACAACTTCTGCTAGTAAGTGAAATGTACATACGAGTTACAGTTGTGTGAGTGTGAAGGAAGACCGAAATTAATGCTCTTTTAATTTTCTATACAATGTATGCTTTGAAAGGTGTTATTTTTCCAGTCAAGTAATTACAGGGTGGAGAGAATGTGTGGCCAATGGCAAGAGGTTAATTACATGACCAAACACCCACTACATCTTGCTCAAAGAGCCCTGAAATGATTACACATTGTTGTAACTAATAGCCTAGTCTGGACTGATGGTTGGAGGGCTACCCTCAGCTTAAAAGAAATGCATAACTTCTACCTAAGAATCTTCACCATTTTTAAAAATAATGCTGTATACCACAGACAGATTAGCTAAATTTCTGGAGACAGGAGATGTCAGTTTATTTACACAGTCCACTTAAGAATTTTACATAGACTCTATTTCTTCCTTTCCCTTCTTATGGTCAGCCAATTTCTCATCTTCTTTCACAACACAGCAGTTGGCAAGAAAATACTTTAAAGTAGAGATCTGTAATTAAAAATAAAAACTATCATAAAGTTTTTTCATACCTGCAGCAGCTCTGAACTTTGCTTTAACTGATTTCATTTTAGATTATATTGGATAAGGCCAGGAGAGATGATCTGATAATCTAATGTCATTAAATTTCTCCTCAATACTTCTGCTTTGAGAAAAGCACTCCTTGGATGTAAAGGGTTTTCAAGAAAAACATTCAGTATTTATCTGAAAATGACTCCAGCAGATATTGCAGTATTAGGATAATGCTGACTGCTAACCTCTTACTGGGACCCGACTCTCTTCCCATGTGCTTCTGATTTGCAGGAGCTGTTCACCTGAGGAGAAACACACATCTTGCTGAAGTCAACCTGAATGCTCACATGCTGTAAGACAGTCAAGGCAGTTTAACTCTCATCCACCTTGTTGAACAGGGATCACAGCAAGTTTAGTAAAGATAGGAAAAAGGCTGTCTGTGCTCTGAACCTACTAACACAGGTATGCTGGAGCACCCCATCCGGGCAGATGACCCTGCCTTGAAGCCAGATGCACAAGAAGAGCTTTCAGGCTCTTTCTCTACTGCTAAATGGTCCCCTGGGACTATTTCAGCATCCAGATCCACTCCTTCATGCACAACTATCTTAAGTTAAATGGTTAGCAAAGTCTGGCTGTGAAATGCATAGCTCATAGACAACTCCCAGGCATGGACTAGGAAAGAGCATTTGCTGGTGACCACTTCAGCAGGCAATTTGCATGCAGCCACTCTGTTTCAGAGCTAAATCAATTTTAAACCATGGAGGTGGTCAGGCTAGGTCAGTTGGCTCTAGGGCTAGAGAAAGGTCCTTACACTGCCTATTTTATTAGTACAAATATAACTCTAGAGGTTTTGACCCAAGACATGTGCACTAATAAATTACTTTGAAAGATCTATACATAATAAAAATGAAGCATCTTCATTAAGGGAAGTTTCTTGACAGTTTTTGTAATTCATCCATATATAAATCAAAAAGTAAGATACATTTATTAAGATAGCTGCCATTTTATACAGTTCTGTGCTTCCCCCTCCCTAAAAATAGAGCGAGGATAATTGTACTGAAAAACCTAAAGATTTCCAAAACCCAATTACATAACTTGCCACACTTCCTCTGTTTTCCCCTCTTACTTGTATTTCAAAGAGGTCAAGGTTATTAAATATAGGCTTCTGCCTTCATACAGTAAGAAAAGCAGGAACTAAGCACATAGTAAAGATTTTTCATGTAATGTGAATTTGCTCATGTAGCCTATATATACTACATTTACCAATTCAGCTATGAAATTGATACTTTGATGTACACAGTGTGTGCAATTCTTGCAGGTGAGATGGTGTGTTAAAAAACTTCTTTTCTCTTCCTGATTTGTGTGTGCTTATAGTGTCCAAAGCTGCAATCCTTATTCTGAACAATTTATTTTCCTCAGTGGGTGTGTCGCCTGTGTAGAGACTGCAGTTTGACGACCCAGGTTTGTTAATGTTGCTCTAATATAAGGTTTTGCACTACATTATGCAAAATTACAGCTCTGGTGCCTCTGCTCTCAAAACACATGCACACTTGGGAAGCCATGAGAAGGGTTACTTTAATAATTTTAGTCTTACATATGAATTTATAACTTTAAGTAGTGTGCTGACTTACACAGCGTGGCACTATGCATCAGATGCATGCTGCCTCAGAAAATTAATGCTGCATTCTGGCAACCATATGGGCAGCTGGCAAGCAGCCAGGAGACCAGCAGAGCATGACCCTACCTTCATGCAAACCTTCCCTATGCAAGAGAACTGTTTGCATGGACTGCACTAGCCAAGGAGCAGAAATAAAGGGATCCTGTACGTGGTTGTTGCTCATAACCATCAGGTCTCACAGGGACCGATGTATGCCAATGTGATTAATGAGAGGAGCTGCACAGACAGCAGACAGACCCTTGTGGCAGGTAATCACACGGGCACTTGTGACTGCTTGATGTCCAGGGAATGAAGAGGATTGCAAAGGCTTCCTTTACATATCTATGTTTGTTCTTTATGGTTCTCTCTTCTAGTTGGTGCTCTCACCTGTGACAAAATTTAGTTTGCAAGCTCTACAGGGAAGGGCATTTATCTTATTTGTTCTGTAAAATGCATATTATACATTGAGTGCTGAACAAACAATCAGAATAATGGCTTACAGTAGCTTAGTTATCTTTAGCACCTTTAAAAAGAACACTGTTCAGCAAGAAAATAAATGTAAAAAAAAATTACCATCACTTGCAAGGAAAGCAGTTTTTGTTTCCCGTTCTTTAGCTTTGCTTGCCCTATTATTTCTTATCAAGTGTGTGATCTTCTAAAGACTTAAATCTAACTCTGCCACCGGCTTCAGTGGGAATACCTGCAGGAATGATAGCCTGAATTGGAAACTCCTCAAATAGGATTGTCCTCTCACTGTGTAAATGATAAAAATCTCACAAAGAATACAGAGGAAAATTTAATTTAATGGTTTCAAGTAACTTTATGCATTACCTTAAATGGAAGATGCCTTGATGATAGTCAAACACAATCCTGTTTATAATGCGTTTTATGTGTATAATGCTTTCCATTCATAAATACCTCTAAATTTTTTTACAGCTCTTCACAGGAATCATGTCACACTCTAGGCTTTACAGCAGCTCTTTTACTTCTCATTGCAATGGCCCCATGAGAAAAAAAATAGGGATTGCAAGTGAAACAGCACATATTTTCCACTGTAAACTAGCTGGTACACTGTAATTTCATGCTTTAGTTCCCTGCACACTAGCTTTTCAAGGAAATCAGGGCTTATGTTTTACCTTCCACAGTAAAATCTCTATATGCTGGTCCTGATGGTTCACTCAGACATCTAAATTCCTGTCTACACTAGTATTTTTCTTAAATCCTGATTATGTACTAAAGATGCTGTAATTTGTCTGTTGATGGCAACAACTTGTTCAGTGGGTACAAGCAGGCCTGGCTTCTTTCAATGCTGCTTCAGCACTGTCCAGCTCATGGCAGAATTAATCAGCAGCATAGTTGCTGCTGGTATCTGACCATCAGTAGCATTTCCATTGCTCCTGCCACACAGAAATACATTGTAGTCTCTAGGGATTTCTGAGAAGTGACATCTAAAGATTATTAGCCTGGTCCAATTCTGCTCCATTTGAGGGATTTGTTTGTATCCAGGCTGGGGTCTAGCTACGGTTTAGAAATGCTGACTAGACACAGTTAAAGTAGAAATAAATAATTTCTCAGCTGATTATAGACACCATGTGGGTCCAGCACAGTGATAATTTTATTCCTCGTGCTCCCTGGCATTTGAAAACCCAGGCATGCCAGCAATGCTAAATCAACTACTTTCAGTGGCCAGTTTTCCCAGAGCAACCACTTCTTTTCCCCAGGAAAACCAATTTTATCTATGTAGCTTTTTACAGCAAAACGTTGATCTGTGCACACCCTGTACCTAAGTAAGCCTCCTTTCTAACCCTGAAGTAATACAGCCACTGTTTCTCACCCTGTGAATTGAACCAACCCATTTCACCAATATCCAGACAGAACCAAGCACACAAACCAGCATAACATTCTGCAAATGTTATCTGTGACAGAGCATGCAGATACCTGCCTTGGGTAGTGAGCTATCACATCACAGATTTTACATGGTTTCTGGGAGGCACTGCAAAATATCCAGTGGTGTCTGGTAGCACATTCTGGATGTGGAAAAAAAAATCAGCCTATTTTCCCCCTCCTTTTATGTAAGAAGAGTTATGTTTGATTTTTCATTTTCTCTACACTATACATCTAAAAGGAATATCGTATAGCTTTAGTATGATGGCACTACAAGAACTCGAGGTTTTATGTCCCCCCCCATCCCTGTTAAGCTCTCCAAGGACTCTCAGATAGGCTTTCAACACTTCCCAAAGTTTGGGACCCAAGAAATAGGATCCCTTCCATCGTTGGAACTGTAAAGCCTGAATATGGCACAGTTACATATGTAGGGCAAAAGTATAACTGACCTTCACCTGTAAAACCAGAACTTCTGGTAGTTATACAGGTGCTGTACCACTGGATAAAAACAATAATTTAATTGCTTAATGTAGACAAGGCCTCTGAGGAATCTCCTTCTTTAAATAACCCAGCCAAATCAAAACTTCATCAGCAAAACTCACTCCTCTGAACTCCCTCAGCAAAGAGGAACTTGAAATACTTTGCCAGGTATGCTAAAAGGAAACAGTATTTTCCCCTTTTTAACCACCTGAAGAAACTAAAAGATACACACTTGGACAACCGAGTTCAAAGAGGATTGTTCAAGTACTAAGTTTCAGAGGATGCCCAGTACAAAACAAATATGACCGCTGAAGTATCAGGATGTACTACTTACTTCTGCGGGTTAAGAAACAAAGCCAAATCCCCAGAGCTGGACTGAATTCCAACGTCTACACAATGGGCGATGCCTCTTAGGGCCAACTGACACGTTTTGTGAGAAACCACAGAAAAATGACGCGTCTAAAATTCATTAAAACGTATCTGATGCTTTAACTTCTTATCAGGTTCATCTCAAACTGTGGAAATTTCTGTCAATACAGCCTTTTTAGACAATTCCTTTCACGCGGCGCTCCCATAACCATTATCAAAGGCAGCAGCGCCCGGGGCAGCAGCGGAGCGTCGCTCCCGTGGCTGTGCCGGGGAACGCCGAGGCACCGCGGCGACCTGGGGGACGCAGGGCGAGGGGGCGGCCTTCACCTGGAGCCACCCGCCGAGCCGTGCGCCC
>VZTH01006744.1:57740-72364 GCA_013397815.1 Aleadryas rufinucha | reverse complement strand
GGCTCGGGCATGGGTTCCCCTGCGCTGGCCGCGGCCGAGGCTCCGCTTCTCGGGGGGGAGCGAGTGTCGGACCCCTCGCCGTGCCCGAGTGAAGGCAGGTTGCAGCGGCCGGGGAGAGGAGAGGAGCGCAGGGCCGGAGCCCTCCCCTCCTCCCTCTCTGCCCTCCCGCAGGCACATGCCGGCCCGACCCTGCGGGACAGGCGGCTCCGAGGCAAGGGGGAAGCCCGCTGGGACATGGAGGTGGCAAAAGGGGGCGGGCAAGGAAGAGAATACAGGAGCTGCCCCCCTCCCGAGCCTGACACCGGGTACCTCCGTGGGCTTTTTTTTGTCTGTCTGTGACTTTAACAGTACCGACAGGCGGCTGGTGGAGGAGGAGGAGGATTGAGAATCCCGATGCTGGGCGCTTTTTTTGTTGCTGGCTTGTTTGTTTCTTTAAATATTCGTCTTTGTGCAGAAGGCGCCTCTTACAAAGCAACCTGCCGCTTGAAGTCCGGCGGCTCTCCGGGTTGCTGGTGCAATCCCCAGGGTGGCTTTCCCAGGGCGTGACGGACGGAGCGCGTTGGCTCTCCGAGCCTGCGGGCTGCCAGCCCGCCGCCTAAAGTAAATACCAGAAGCAGGTTCGTAGTCCTGAGTTCACATGTTGTCCTGGAAAAACACAGCGGGTAATTTCTGCCTAATGAAATGGGTGTTTCTGATGGCCGAGAGAGGCTGGGTTTTGTCCTTTTTTAAAAAAAAATAAAAATGTAGTAGTCAAACCACACCCTCCCGCTGCCCCTTGTCATGTTCCCTTTGGCTGGTTCGTGCTGCGCGTCTGGTTTGAAAGCGGCGAGGGGGAGTAGGGGGAGGGCTGGGGACGCAGGTTACAGCCCTGTTTGTGTGTGACAGCGGGCTCCCTGCTTACAGGGTGGAGGCTGATCATATGCGTGTTCCCGGGGAAAAGGAGGAAATTCACACTTGCTCTTGGCCTGGCCCTGGTTGTTTATTAACAGAAGCCTCTGAGAAATCACGTTGGCTTGGTCTTGGAGCTGGCTCCTGTTTCTGCACCCAGGTGCTGACTGCTAGCAGAGCCACGAAAAAGTGTTGAAAACCATTCCAAGATTGGAACTACGACAGCTTCGGGTATTTTCAGTTCTGCTTATTGCAGACAGTTTCTTGAACACAAAGATGACGGTTTTCTGTGATTATTTCCTACATCTTGCAAGATTTGTCATAATTGGAGTTCCTTGCTTGCATTGCTTAGGTTTTAACAATATCACTGTTGGCTGACAGTCACTTTTTCAAAAAAGTGAGCTGAAGTCAGTGTCAGGAAGCCTTCATGATTGTGTTTGAGAGCATAGCACAGTCTTTTAGGAATTGCAGGTTGACTGCTAACTGCCTGTGGCTGAACTTTTTTTCTTATTAATGTGTTTGTCCATTCCCAGTACATTCTAACTCCAGCCTGTCTTCTTTGTGTTTATAGCAGACTGTGCTTCTGTGGTTTTGTTAGTAAGTAGTTTAACAAATCATACTTTTCTTTAGGTCAGCCATGCATATTTATTATCATAGTTAACTAGAGTTTGCACAAAAGCTACCAGCTTTATTATAGTTATTATTGAAAGAAAAAGTATTTTTACTTGCATTCACTCCACACTTCTGCAGTTAAGCCTCTGAACCTGTATGGGAGCATACTCACTCACTGCTGTCAGTGATGACATTTCAATTGAACTACTGAGAGTAAAAAATGAAGTGCATGCATAATATCCTTGAGTGTATGGGCTCTTTAGCCTGCTAGCTCTAAAAGCATTTGATAAGACTGCAGGTGCGTTTACATCAAACTGGCAGCAGGTAACAATTTTATAGATAAAGTATATTTTCCTTCCAGATAATTACACCTACGAATGTTCGCATTTATTTTCACTCTTACCCTGAGCTGACACAAATTTGGCAATATTTTCAACCCAGATGATGATGTGATTCACATTTGTACTGTTTATCAGCTTAAATGAAAGCCCTTTTACTACACTGCTTGAGAACTGTCAATCCTTTGTTGTTTCCCTGTTTTTCCAGGCTCAGCTTGACCATAAGGCACATCTTGCTCTTTGTAGGGACTGCAGCAAGTGTAGCATCTGTGAAGGTGCAGTAACCTGGATATGACTTTTGGCTGTGTGTGCCTGAGCTGGGTCAAACGGAATCATTTTAAACTGTCCAGACGTGGTTGTTGGCATGCTGGGTTAACTTTGTAGCCCAGACTGCAGACTGTCGTCCAGGAGCCGCTGGTTGGATGTATCGGTAGACTTGATGCCTTGTAGTGATTCTTCAGGCATTTCCTCAGTGAAAACAACCTGGTTTAAGTGACTTGTCTTGTAACTTTCCTATGTAAGAGAGAGTATAAGATTTTCCAGAGGGTGTAATCACAGCCTTAATAGTAGGGTTCAGGGAGATTTATATTTTTGGTAAAGCAAAGGAAAAGGGAAATCTAATGTAAATTGACTGGAGTTCTGACAGTATACCTTAGGCAGTGACAGTGAAAGGAATTCACATGTGACCGACTGATATACCTTGATATTAGTTTGAAAGGTCTAATTCTTTGGCAAGATGCAATTGTTCCAACTCCATTAGATCCTCTTCACTTTATTGCAGTGTGTAAAATGTGACTTTGTTTTGAAGGTCGGGCAGTATTTTGAAAGTAGTTCAGATGTGTGGGGTTTTTTTCAGAGAAGTGGTTCATGAAAAGAATCTGTTTGAATTCCTGTTAATATTTTATTGAGTAGACTAGTCCTAAGGGATTAGGGATCTACTTGTCTATTTGCCTCTTGTGAGACCTAGGAACAAATTATTTATTAAGGTATGTAAGACATTGAAAAGCAAAAGCCTCGGATAGGGCATGTTGTTGAGTTCTCTTACTAACTTTTTCTTAACCTCTCTTTGACTCTAGTAGTAACTAAGTCACTCAGAGCTGCTTTACCCCAGCAAAACAGAAATTAAAACTTTCTGTTGCATGCTCAAAGTTGAGTACTCCACTGTCTGTATCATGTGTAAGGAAGGCTGAAGACTTCTTTGAAGTGAGGGTTTCATATCTTCACTTGCTTTCACTGAAGTAATTTGTGCACTCATGCTTGAGAGCAAAGTGCTAATTTTAAATTTATTAGGTGTTTACCTATTCTAACCATTGTTGCTGTTCTGAGAAATCTGTTAACTTGCATTATTTTACTCTGAAATTTTAAAGTTCTTTTTATTCAGAAAGTAGCTGAGAGAAGCTCTGTGGCTTGAGAAGCTTATGAATGAACAAAACCAAAACTCTGCATTTACTAGCAGCAGTTTAAATGATAATGTTTCAGGAGTGCTGCTAGGTACAGACCTTTGCTAAAGATGTCTGTAATACTGGTCATCGTTTAAATTTGATTAAGCTTTACTGTGTCTACTTGAACTTACGAGGAAGCTACTCACTTCGGCAAGTCTGAAAAAAATACTGCAGTTTTTGGGGAAAGGTGGGGTGAATCATGTTTTTGTTTATAGATAAATTAACAATCAGATTCAAAATGAAGCAGAATGTTAACCCTTTTCTTGAAATGTTTCCCCTTGCCCTTGTTCCAAGTATTACCAAGTCTTGTGGATGCTTTTTCTTTTTTTTTTCTTTCTTTTTTTAAAATCAAGAATAGAAACAGTAAAAAGACCAAGACCTTTTGCAGTAGGAGATAAAATGATATTTTGATCTCAGTTTAAGTCTTGGATGCTTATAGCACCCCACGTTTTCAAAAAGGAATAAGTTTGAATGAATGATGTTGTAATAAGTGCATAAAGTTGTTCAGAAACTTGTAGATAAAAAATGATTTGCATTTATATAGTTTAGCTTTTTGTAACTTCCGTCTTTAATAAAAGTGCTAACTGGAGTTGATTATTGTATAAAACAACTGCACATGGATGTTCTGGGTGAGAGGAAAGAATTAAAGGGTACTGCAGACTAGTGCATTTATCACTGTTTGAATGCATCTAAGACTTAATGGTTTAAGATGCCATGTCTGAACTAAGTGTTACAATTATTGTTGGTGACAAAATAAGGCTTTATCTTTAATGTATGCTTTCATAGCTGTATGTGAGAGGAAAGGAAGTGTTGTATTTTTTCTAAACATGATTTGTGGGCTAGGAATGTGAATTGCATTTCATTCTTTTTAGAACAAGTGGGATTTTTTTATAAGAATTGCCCAAGGGCTGGGAGATTGTTGTCAGAAACATTGATCTGTTGTAGTTTTGTTTTCTGATGGAGAATGTTGTTCTAGACTAAAATACCTCTGTGTTAGCAAAAGTAGAAAGGTCTGATCAAAAAGCTTAGAGAAATAACATGCTTTGTATTAAGAATAACTCCTGAGAGTGTGACTTTTAAATGGCCATTGTTTAAAAAAAAAGTAATTTCAAAAGTCTTCATGGCTATTTGATTTTTTTTTTGTCTGAAAAAACTTATGTAGGCTTAGCAACAAGGTATTAGAAATAACCCTTCAGAATGTGGGTGGGGCTTTTCTTTGGTGTTACTTTGTTTTGCTTTTTTTTTTAATATTGGTTTTCCATGTGTTGTGCTGTATATGTTTGGTGTATGCATTATGTTTTAGCAGTCTATTAACAGAAAATATTGCACAGTACGCTGGATGACAGGATATTGTAGGGTTGATGGAATTTTTGTCTTTACTTTTTGGGTTCAGATCTGATTGTGGTTCATTAAACATCACGGGGAAGACCGGTATGTGATATAAGCTTATAGCCTTTTCATGGTAGCTACGCAGGCTTGTTATTTAAATCTAGTTAAAGCAAAAAGAAATGGAAATTTTTAGGTTTTAACCCCCCTGCAGTTTATCTGCATGGTTGCTCACCCATAACCTTTGAAAAATCTGGTTCTGAGGCTTTTTAAAGACCTCTTTTTAAAATTAGTAACCTATTGTGTTATGGGTGATAGTAGTAGTGGAAGTGCAAGTCTGGAGCTAAGGAAACACCATCTAAATGCTAGAAATGCTTGTGCCTTCACCACTAGTTGGATTCTACCACTTTCAGTAGTTTCAGCAAGTGCAACTCTTCATACTGTATAGACTTCAGGAAGGTGGTACTATATCTGAAAATACTGTCCTTTTAAGTTTGCCAAACGTATGGTATGGAAAATAAACTCTCTTTGCAACAAATGCTTGAACTAATATTTAGTCGGTCTGGAAAGGTGATTAGAATCCCGAAGACTGATGCCTGTGCTTTTTAGTGAACAGAATATTTTTCAATAATTGCTACCACTAAGCAGGCACAGTTGAAGAGGAGATAAAAACAGTGAGGCATTAGTTAGCGGTTCGGGGATTACTAATTGCACTTTACTGAGTCTGTTGAGCTCTAGTTCTGCATTGAAATGCTTGGAGAAAAGAAGTCAGGCATGCAGGTCTGCTCATTTGCATCAAAAGGACTATTTGGAGACCAGTTTTCCTTTAACTGAGTCAAAGTGAATAGTCTTTACAAATGAAGTCTTAGTGCTCTCTAGATAGTGCTAATTATAAGTTTGAGTTAAGATACTGACCACAGTCTACAGATAACATAATGTAATGAAAATAATTCTAGGAAGAAGTTTTAGGCTGTGTTTTTAATATTCCTTATATTAGTTACGTCTTGAGCTAGTGGCTAATTAGGTCCATACAATTCAGACATACTGGCTTTAGGAATTCCTCCCTGATGTGTGAATCTGTTCCCTGCCTAAAATGCCATTGACAAGCATTACTTTTCAGCTGAAAAACCCCCTAGTCCTCTGGACGTGTAAGGGATTTGCTTTGTTTGTGCAAGTGTGTTTTTGCTGTCAAAACTATTTCTCTTTCACAGAGGTTAAACCAAGTTGAATGGAACACACTTTTAGGACTTTTGAGGGAGACCTAGCTTTATGATTAATAAAATTCTGCTTTTATGTCTAAATGCTTTTGTGATCTAACAAGGGTAACAAAAACTAAAACTTAGCTGGAAAGTGATAAAAGTTGAAATGAGCTGGTGTTTGTGGTAAGGCTGTAGATAATAATAAACCACTCTGAATTTATCTTTGTGTTAATATCTGTTGGAGTAGTTGCTTTGTTATAAATGAAGGGAAATAAATTGTAGCTATACAAAATTCTGAGCATACATAAAGAAAATAATTTCTGGCTTTGACCAGTGGTTCTGATGAAGGTGCAATTGAAAATCACAATGTGAAGTAGTAAACTAAATGTTGTGATAAACTTAAGAGAAGTCTAATTTAGCAGATAGTACAGATAAGTAATGGAGTGTTTACTCTGTCTTCCAAAGTGAGCTTCATGCTAATGGAAGCCTCTTCTGAAAGTGTGTTTGAGTAAAGCACTATTTAGGTAGTTCTTGACTTTTCAAGATTTTTGGCTAGGAAAAATACTTGCATGTAGGATAGATACTGAGTGATGCTCATTTCATCTTGTGAAAAGGCTAAAGGCTGTTAATTTCTGCTGTTAAGGTTGTTAGGTTGATAAGCCAAAGAGGTAATTGATAGTTTTCTGAATGCATGCATGACTTGGCTCATAATTGTAGTTAAAACTTTTTGCAGAGATTCCCCCTTCCCCTCAGGTCTTTAGTTGCAAGTAAAAATTAGTTATTGCTTTTCTGTAACTGTCCCTGTCTGGAAGCCTGATAATCTAAGATGAAAACTTGAGTCAACAGAGATAAAACTCTGTAGTAGTTCAGACCTTGCAGTAGCAGTCAGATGTCTTCTTGGAGTGTTTCGTGCCTCATGAGCTTCTGCATAATGAAGATATATAAGGTTGTAACATAACTTTTTTCAGTGTGGGGATAAGTTTTCCATGTGATTGGTTGCCTTCAGTGATTGAATTGCAGTTCTGCCTTTTGCTACTGTCTGGTTTGGTTTTCTAGTAAGACTAAAAACATCTGCTTTGACATGAAGTTCAGTGTTCATTACTTCTTTTTTTTTCAGCAATCACTTATTTTTCTCATACCTTCTTATTCTACGTGACTTTAATGTTTTCTTGTTAGGTACATGTAACTTGGTAAAACCATTTTGTATAATGCTTCAGGATAATGGTAATTTCCTTCTGTTACAGGCATTGCCCTCAAGGTTATCAACTGATTGTTATTATATATTATATTTAATTACGTTTTCTAGATCTGCTTTCTTCCCTTGTGTGCTCATCTGTAAGTTAAACAGCTCCTCTTCAGATCATCTTCTAGCACAGATATTCTTACTAGGGGAGCCATTCCTCCAATTCCATCTTCATTCTTGTTTTCTGTGAAGATGCCCTCTGTCTAGAAACTGCTTTCTTCATTTCTCTACACACTGTATGCAACGGGGCTCTTTATTGCCCTCGTCTGTCTTGCAGAATTTTGTTGTAGATTACTCATTACTCTGGGAAATTTCTTAAGGGTTTGAATCCTGGAAGAACTGGACAAAGTCCTAGGACTAGGGTTGTCATCCGGAAGATCAGTATAGAGTGTTAGTTTTAAGTGCACATTTGCACTTAAATGTAAATTTTACTTGGTTGCACATATTGGTAATCTGTCTTTGAATTGCATCATATTAATAGAAGAATCTGTTAGAGTTTATGGTTGTACGGATGAAAATGTGTACACTCCTGTAATTTTGTTCATATCACCTCTTCCAGTGAAGAGCAGAAATTCCACATCATCAATTTTGAAAGTTCTGAGCTTTTATTGAATGGTGCTTGGTAGATCTTAAGAATAATGATAAATGGATTTCTAATTTTACTTATGTATTCCAAGAATATAAAATAGATTTGACTTTAAAAAATAAGAGTGAGTTACTACAGTGATTCTTTTCAAGGACATTAGAAAACTTGCTGGTTTGTTATGGAACTGGAAATTGAGTATTTGTTTGGCTATGACTCCTAATGCCAGGACAACTCTTGAGTAAATATTTTGGAATGGGTTTTATGCAGTACAGTACTAGTTGCTATAGAATGGTAGCAGACTGAAACAATAGCTGCAGGGTGGGGTTTTTTGTTTTATTTGGTCAGTGTTTTTCTTGCTACTTTGATAATTTGCACTCTTGTAACTAGAACTCAGGAATGTGAAAGCTCTCACAAAAACTCACAGCCTAGTAATAGATGATAGTTTCTTGATGACCTGATTTAAGGCTTCCCCTTGGTGAATCATGTCCCAGAGTATGGCTCAATGTCTTGCTCTACTGTGTAGTAAGAGCACCTTTATAATGTGAAAAAGTGAAAAAGAATGAGTTGTCAGTATTTATTTTGTCAACAAAGTATGTTGCCCAGAGCAGTATCTATGAACTAAGGTTTCAGTGCATAGATAATTCAAGCATTCCATGATGGGTTTGGTAGAGCTTTCTCTTTGTTAGATGACTTCACTTGTCAGTCCACACTCCTGTATTTTCTTGGAGGCAAGATACACAATTTGATGGCGGTGTCATGCTTTTACATATATTGTCTTGCTTACAAAACCCAATGGAAGATCAGAATCTCCCTTCTTAATGAAAATTAGTGGCTGTTGGATAGCCTGTGGCTGGGCAAGAGTTCAAATGACAAAGAAACCCTCCCCCAATGTCTAAAACAAGAAAAGGTCTCCTTCCTGCTGCCCTCCAGAAGGTGCTCTACTTTGAGCAGTACATCAGCTAGAAACTGAAAAGGGCCCTTTAAACATTTTGTTGTTGTTCTCAATATTAGTAAAAAACAATTATGCCACGTTCTTAATTTATAAAACATTGGAACAATGCCATCTGTGATACAGTGTCCTCCTGGGTGGGAAAATGTCTGTGTAGAAACAAAGAAAATTGAACCACATTGTGTTTTGGAAAGCTTTGCATTGTTAAAATGGTTTTCATAATATCACTTCTTTTATGTTGAGAAATCTGGTTTGCATTCACCTTCCACGTACAGTTCAATAATCTCTTCTGCGTTCGGATCATATCCAAGCATTGCATACTTCTTGTAGAATGCTGGGTGTTTTATTGGGAAACATGTAAGTTGTTTCCACTTAAAGTGATAGCCTTACTAAACATGATTGCTACTTACTTTCAATGTAGACAGAATGAAAGTTTTAAGACTTATTTAACACTTACTGTACGTATTCTGGTTGTTGAAAGACTGGGATAGTTTCTTTTCATATCTGGAAAAGGAAAATAATCGGAAAATTGTGATGGAAAGACAATGTTTACTAGTGAAAATATTGCTCAATCCTGCTAATTGATTTTGATGGATTTCCATGTTAGGTCTAGTGTTCGCTGTATAGTGAAGAAGGTCAAAACTGGAATTACTTAAGATTACTACATTTTGTGATCTAATTCTTTAGCTTTTTTGAAGCCTTTTAAAAAAATAAAAGGCCAAACAACTGTTTCCTTCTTTAAAAATCAGTGAAATGCTCTAACAAGGCCCTTCTTTGTTTCGTGTGAGATGTATTGTAATACTTTTGATAAAGTCTTCAGTAATACTGAAACTGTATCTAGTATTGCATGAGAGTTTTTC
Organism: Aleadryas rufinucha; assembly: GCA_013397815.1. Classification (NCBI taxonomy): domain Eukaryota; kingdom Metazoa; phylum Chordata; class Aves; order Passeriformes; genus Aleadryas; species Aleadryas rufinucha. The sequence continues at coordinate 62,921 of VZTH01006744.1, read as the reverse complement.
TTGTTGCCAGAGCGCAGCAAGGACTATTTCAATAAATTCAGTTGTTATGCCTATAGCAAACTGTTTTCAGACAGATAAGGATTGATATGTAGACTGAAAAAAAAAAAAAAAAAAAAGAGAGAACAATGAAGTAATTTTATGCACTGACTGCTGGTATATTTACCAAAGCCATCTACCAGCATCCAAAGATCTAACCAGCCCAAAGTGGTGAAATTACTGCAGTTCTGGGAAGTTTTCAATATATGAGCTGGGTTTGCAGTCTGTCTCAGGTGTTCTAGCCAATTGATAGGAAAAAAAGAAAAGTGAGAGAGGATTTGTCTCTCTTTCCTAGAGCCTTTGTCAGGATTTACAGTAAAACATCTAGTTTTCTATTACCTTTTTTTCTGTAGCTTTTGGCTAAAGTTGGCCTGTAAGGTAAGATCTGTGATGAAATTACCGTGTTTGAATTTTACAGTGTTCAAATTCTAGTATAATTTTCTGAAGCAATAATCAACAATGTCTCCTAACATTCTGATACTGGCTCAGTGTCTTGAGTATTAGTAGTTCTGAAGGAGTTACTAATTCTTATTGTTGAAAATAAATTATTTGTGGTCTACTACAAGCTCCAGAATACTTTTGTTTCATGATTTGCTTTCTCACCTGAATTGAGCTTGAACTCAAAAAATTGGTGCATCAAATTTTTGAGAGATTAGATGAATTTGGAAACTGCCTTCTCAAAGTAGTCTTCATTCATTTTGAGTGATAAGTGTCAAGTGGCAGCACAAAAATTGGTAGCATTGTACCAATGTGAGACAGTCATGTACTGAAGCTCAAGTATTGTACAATGTTCTCATACTGGTGGTTTGTACAAAGCTATTGAAACTCAGCACTTACTTAAGTGCCTCTCTTATCTTCAGTGTTCCACATTAGTCTCCAGGTCTTTGAACACTCTTGTATGTATGGATGCTCATAAATATCCATGTATATAATTATAAATGCACTGATCTGTCTCTCTCAGTAAACCTACCTGTGTTGAAACCTTTTCTCCCTCATTTCCTCCCACAAACTCTGCACCAAAAGTCTCAAATCCACAACCTTAGACCAGACACTCCAATCTTACACTTTCAGGGAAAAATGCCAATTACAGCAGTCTTCAAATGTGTTCATCCTGCTACACTGGCTTCAGAGAGCAGCCTTATGATTATCTGGCTCTGTCAGAAGTTTCCTGTGAGGTTACAGATCAGCCATTAAATCCTCTACACCTGCCATGTGGGCTTTATAGTTTGGAGTGGCCTTGCAGTTGGACCTGTTTATAACCAGCTAGTCTGTGTGCTGATGGTGGCTGTGACACCTGGGTTTTCTTCTAAGGGAGTGCTTTTTTGCTTGCTATACTCTTAAAACCATAGTTACTTTTCCCTTATTTTGGAGAGGATTCCTTTTAATAGGCTTTCGACTTGTGTCATCTCCTCTGGGTTCCTGCTAGGTAGAGACAGACCGAGTTTTCTGGATTAACTTTACACTGAATTCCTTAGCTGCTGAGAAGGAAGTCTTGCACCAAGGGGAAAAATTCCTTTCTAACCACCTCAGAGGTAATAAGGATGGTACTCAGAGCTGGTAGAGCTTAATTTATCCAAATTCTGAGGATAAAAAGGGTGTTTCTTTATGTTGCAAGAGGGTCAGGACAATTTCTCTCATCCTTGATAGACTTGCCTTTTTCCTAGTGTCAGCTGTCTCCTTCTATGGCAATATCGTGATGTTAGCAGCAGTAGTAGAAACCTGCAAGCAGAACGAGATACCAGCATATTTCTGATACTGTTATATCCTTAATTTATGAAGTGAAATGTTGAATAGCAGTGTTCTTTGTCATGGCTGATAGATGTGTGAGTAATCTGAAGCTGTTTCCACCTCAGCAACTGTAAAAGAAAATGAATACTTTCACAGGTACACACATACTGTGTTCTGCAGTCACTTCATCCACCTCTCAGCACTTCTGAGGCACAGAAAGGAAGTGGGCCACTGTTGACCCTCTTCCTGCCATCACTGCCATATGATTGCTGTCATGGGGTTCTGTCTTCTGCCACGCAGAACTGTCCATCTTTGATTCTCTTCCAACTCTGTGGTGTTGATGATGCTGACTTTTACAGCAATCACAAGTACATGGTAGCAGTTGAATTTGTATGCTGCTTTTTACTATGGCTTTCAGGAGCTTTGGCCAACCCTTTGTCTGCCTTATTTTCCACCCACAATGTCCATCTGACTTAAACACCATTAAACATTGACAATATTTTAAAATTGGTGCTTAGTTTATTTCAAAAACTTCTTTTTATATTTGCATATGTGAAGTTGAGGTCAAATGAAAAAGAAAAAACTTCAACAAGTTTAGGTTTTGCTGAAGCTTTCCGCATTTGTTGTTGGGAAAAGCTGCTTACTTGCTATATGCAAGGAGACTTTTTTCTTTAATTACTGAGCTTTCCTGTTTGTATATGCCAGTACAAAATAATGTGGTAGTCTGACTTTTCCTTGCATTGACTATCTATCTAAAGCAGTTCTGTAGGTAGAATATTTATAATACATTTTGTTTATGTAATGAGCAGTTTTGAGTCTAATTCTTGAAAGTGGGCAATGGTCAGCCAAATATATTTGGAACTGAGNAGTGCTTCTCCAAGCTGTTGTTATTAAGCAAAATTGGGGGTTGGGACTAAATGATCTTTAAGGTCCCTTCCAATTCAAGCCGTTCTGTGATTCTAAGATGACATTTATTTAGATCATACTTAGCTTGTATTTGTGTGTAGTTGTATCGTCTTCTTAAACTGTCTTGGTTTGTATAAAAGACATCTAACATTCTCCCTTTGTTATAATGTCTCCAGGACATTAAACTGTCTTAAACTGTCTTAGTTTGTATAAAAGACATCTAACATTCTCCCTTTGTTATAATGTCTCCAGGACAGTGGGATGGGGAAAGTGATGCAGATGAAGTGAAGTAATGTGTTGAAAAATGTGTTGTAAATTTAGTTACTACAGAGCCAGAAAGAGAAGCCAGATTTTTATAGACGTATGCAGTTTGCCAGGTTATCCTAATTTGAGATGTCACCTTATAAAACATAGGGGGAAGGGAGTTAATCACATTTAGAGTGTCATATACCAGCACCATCACACCATCTCTGGTTTAAATCTTAAGTGAGTTGTATGGGATAGCAAAGAATGCTCCTTTTCTCTATTGGGTAGCTGCATACAGTAGGAAGAGGGTTATGTATCTTCATAGAAAACTTGAATAATTTTCATATTTGGGGCTTTGTTTATTTGTTTCAGAAATACTTTTGTATCAACTGTACATGAGACTGCCTCATTTCAGTAAATAGATAACTTAAGTTCCGAATTTGATGAATCAAACTGCTGAGGAGTTGGAATGGACCTTAAGGATCCCCTAGTTACAACTCCCCGTGCCATTGGCAGGGACACCTCCAACTCAACCAGGTTGCTCAAGGCCTTACCCAGTCTGGCCTTGAACACTGCCAGGGTTGAGGCATCCACAACCTCCCTTGAGAACCTGTTCCTGTGTCTCACCACCCTCGCAATAAAGAATTTCTTCTTAATATCTACTCTTTCCATCTTTCAATGTACCCATTGCTCCTTGTCCCATCACTGGAGTTCCTGATAGACTCCTTTTCCAGCTTCCCTGTAGGCCCCCTTCAGATACTAGAAGGCTGCTTGAGATTTCCACACAGCCTTCTCTTCTCCAGGCTGAATAGCCCAAGCTTTTTCCCCATAATTTCTTTTTTCCACATGTGTAATTTTCTAGTATTCTGACATCTTTCAAGTTGTTGATTAAGGCAAGCATATATGTTTTATTAATTCTTTTGAAGTGATTAGTGAATACAAAGAAATTCAAAATCCCCAAATGCTTTGCAATAATAATTAAAAAAATCAAATCTTCTTGAATGAGTTACTCCAAGTACCTAATCATAAGGAAAGTTTGTGTCTCACTGTGGAGAGTAATAAGAAATGCACAGAACAAATGATATGGTGTTAACTAAGATTATGTAAAGTGTGCATGTGTTTTTGTTTGGGGTTTGGGTTTTTGTTCCATTTGTTTTTATTTCTATACAAATAAAATATATTTGTAGGAATGAGTCTGGAAGTGTTTACTGTCCTCAGCAGTAGAGAAACATACATGCTGTAGTCAGCATACGTACTATACTGGGAAACATTATTGGTTGTTAATTAAAAAGATAAGAAGCTAGAGACTCCTTAGATTTTTAAATTCCTTTCCACTTCTGCATGCTGCTGTCTTTGCTTCCTGACAGAATTTTTGTTTTGGGTCATCTTCTCCTATTCTTCTGTCATATTCTCTCATTAATGAGAGGATAGACCTCTGGTGTAACTTTTCAGCTGTGTTAATTCTGATTTGCTACAAAGATTTCTTGGCTAATATCAGCAGTTAGTTAAAGCCTAAATTGTTTCACTGTGAGTCAGAGTATACTTGAAATCTTGTATGGTAGTATCACTTATGCCTTCATTAACTATGTTTTAATATCTGAGTAAGCCAAACCAAGTTATTGAATGCTTTTGTAATCTGAGCCTGTTTAAACTCGGAGTAGTCCTGTTCACGGTTAATCATCTGCGTTAATGTTTATATTGTAACTTGTCCTTGCTCTGTGTGCCACTGAAATGACAGCCCCTTGATAAGGATAAAATTAAGGGTGTTTGATGGAATTGTGTTTTAAAGCAAGAAAATGCGTGAAAGTAAGCAACCATGTAATTTTCTGATAGTTTCTTGCAATGTGGAGATGATAAATTAAAGGTGGGAATTTTTGAAGTGGAGTTAAGTAAACGTACAAACCATGTCACTGGCTGCAACACTAACTACTGGGCAGAAGAGCAGGACTTGTTGAAAACAGAGTTCATGCACAGTACACTGGCAAACACATTCTTCTGGCAAGTCCTGATTAACAGAGCTGTAGAAACCAGTTTTGTTAACCAGTGCTACATTATAAAACCAGTAATTTGTTCTCTTCTAGAAGAAATCCTTAAAATAGAGCTGGTAGCACTTCTTAAAACTTAGCTCTTTGGTAACCAAATGTGCTATTTGAAGGTGAAACGAGCATTTTTATGAGTAGATTCCCCCTGAGCAAAGTTACTTTCCTGACTTGGGAATTACTTCTCACTTTCTCAGTCTATACCAAAAAAAAAAAAAAAAAAAAA
>VZTH01006744.1:0-57697 GCA_013397815.1 Aleadryas rufinucha | reverse complement strand
AAAAAGAAAAAAAAGAAAAAAAAAGTAATAATAATATTCTATACAAATGAAAAAGGTATATTTTCTGTATATCTGAGGCATATTACAAAAAACTTCAGTTGCAAGTATAAAATTGCAGTATAAAATTTACTTCAGTATATTGAAAAAATTAAATTGTATTTTCAAAGTGAAAAGCATTTCAAGCATTTTTTTCATAAAGCTGAAGTATATTCCAGAGGATTGGAATTTAAATAGTGAATAAATTCTACTTCAGCAAAAAAAAGGATTGCATTGCTGTAATAAAAATGCATCTGATCTGGGTTTGATTATTGTCAAAATGTGCTCCTTGAGATGACTTTCTTCTTGCAACAAGCACGAAAATTTTCAATGCTTACTTCTGTAAACCTTACTGATGATGAAGAGGGGTAGCGTGTGGGACAAGGAGTAATTGGCATATCTAAGTTCAGTAGTTCTTGATCACAGCTTAAAAAGGAATGGATACTGGAACTACCATTTCTGACTCGGATGTTGCAAATGAAACCATCTTCGTTTGTTAGTATAGATCTGTCCAAACAGAACAGCTTACAAAATGGACACCTATGTCCTTATAGAGAAAATTATACTTTCTCTTCTTTGTTGTTCAATAGAACCTCTGAAAAATTTGGCTTTGGGGTAGAGATGTTGTATTTGCTGGCCTTGAACTCTTCCAATGATGGAACATCCACCACCTAGCTGGGCAACCTCACAGTAAAGAATTTCTTCATAATATCTAATATAAATCTACTCTTTTTCAGTTTAAAACCATTCCCTGTAGTCCTATCCAATACATGCCCTTGTAAAAAGTCCCTCTTCACGTTTCTCGTAGCCCCCTTTAGGTACTGTAAGGCTGCTATAAAACTGCTTCCCCAAAGCCTTTTATTCTCCAGGCTGAACAACCCCAACTGTCCCAGCTGTTGTCATAGGAGAGGTGCTCCAGCCCTCTGAGAATTCCTCTCTTGGTCTCTCTTTTATCTCGGTCTACCCCATTTTCCTTTTCTTTCTGCTTTCTGAGTTTGTTTTCTTCTGATGTTCTGTTGCTTTCTGGTGTTCTCAAAAACAAGGTGTATTGCTGTGGTTAGCTTGGGATTGTTATTATTAGTATTTCCACTCACTCCTGCTCTCCTGTGTCCCACATACCCTATAGCAACTATAGGATAGCAACAAATACATATTGATGGTAGTGAATCACTTTGCTTATTCCACTCAGATGCTTGTCTGGAACTTGAGGACTGAACTATGTTCAAAAGTAACATATACAACCTATGTAAATCTCACTGGTTTGAGGATGTAGGGAGGGTAAGGGATACTGATTTTTTTTTTTTTTCAAAGCCACTTCTTCTGAGTCTTTGCCTTAAATTTCTGCGTTTGTCTTGAGTTTTCTGATCTTTCATTGTTTTTTGGTTACATAATCTTTCTTGAAGAATGAGCTTCTATGTTAAAAGAATTATTATTTCAGGCTTACAGTTCATTTTATCCATATTAAAAGTGAAATCATTATGCAGTTCACCAACTACAAAAGTGTTCTGCAAAAGAAAACTTCTTATATGCCAGTGAGTAATCAAGTAGTGGAACGGGTTGCACAGGGAGGTTGTGCACTTTCTGTCCATGGAGATTTCTAAGAGCAGGCTGGATAAAGCTGCAAAAAAGCCTGGTAAGACCTTAGAGATGACCTTTCTTTCACCGGGAGGTTGGACTGGAAACTCCTGAAGTTCCTTTCTGCCTGAATTATCCTGTAATCTTAGATGGTTCCATGGTGTATGTACCCATTCCAGTTTATTTCCAATTGTGATGGATTGCATTGCATTATTAATGACCCTATGTGTAGTAAAATGACTTATATAGGCTTTACTGTCTCCAACGTCTACCGGCTGGACTTGTACCTGAAGAGAAATTGGCGAATGTTATGCTGCCACTTAAACTACTTTATTTAGCTTTTTTCATCCCTTCATTTGTCATGGCCCTTCTTAAGATATACTGGTGGGACATCTCAGTATTGGGAGCTCTCCTGTTGGTTGGAGGTCATCTTGTCTAAATTAAGAATATGTGCCTGCCTGGCTGCTGTAACAATTAGTGTTTCCTGTAGGTGAACAGGGAAAATTAGCCTGTCCTCCACAGATGTTTAAATATGATCCCAGGATACTCTGATTTGGAATAGACCTCAGGAGGCCTCTAGTCCAACCTCCTGCTTAAAGCAAGGTCAGTCCTGATGCCCTTGAGGGTTTTTCCCATAAGGTGTTGAAAACCCCTCAAGGACCAGTTAACTGCAGAAACTCTGGGCACCCTCCTTCACTGGCTCGACTGTCCTAATGGTGAAAAAGGTTTTCTGTATAGTCAGTTTAAAGGCCACTTTTGTTTCGACTTGTGTCCAGTGTTTCTTGTCCTCCCACCATGCCCTGTTGATCGCTACTGCTTTGTCTTCTTGGCCTCTTTGATCCTGTGAGCTGCTTCGTAGGTCTCTCCCCAGCTCTTCTCCAAGAGGAAGAAACCCAGTTTCTTCTGTCTTGCCTCCTAAGATGGTTTTTCAGTCTCCTGATCATTCTGTAGCTCTCTGCTGAACTTCAGCTTATTTCAGTCCTTTCTGTACTGACAGCCCAAAACCAGAGTGATGAGTAGAGCAGTATAATTGTTTTACTTGACCTAAAGCCTGTATTCCTCCTGTTAATGCAAGTAAGCATGAAGTTGACTTTGCTGCCAGGGCATGCACCTGAATCATCTTTAGCTTGCTGTCCACCAAGATCCCCAGGTTTTCTTTAGCAGAGCTTCTTCCTGGCCAGTCATTCTTACACCTGTGTTGTTGCAAGATATTTTTCCTTTCAGTGTCAGGACTTTGCTTTTGCTCTTGTTGAATTCTGTTGAACTGAAAAGCTGCTCAAAACTCCAAGCAAAAACCAAAGCAAGAAAACCCCACCTAAACCCCCACCTTGAAGAATTTCCTTTGGCAAAACATTTAGGCATGTACTTGAATGCTTTGAATATTGAAATGCTTAGATTCTTCTTGAAATTGAGCACCATATTTTTTTACCCATCCTGCATAACCTTCATGACTGAAAATACCTTAATGTTTCAGGATCACTTTATGTATCCTTTGACTTAAGCAAACAATGTTCTGCCAATGTATCCTGTGTGATAGATTGCCCAGGGGAGATAGGGTGAGATCCTAGGGCTGTGGGACATGAAGTGTTGGTAAGTTGTGTAAATTGCACGTGGTTTTGCTCCCATTTCTGTTCCTGTGCTTCCTCCTTCTCCAGATCACATGCCCGAATCAGTTACTGGAATAGATACTTGCAGTGAATGAGTTGTGCTGGATTATTTTTGTTGATATGTGTTTATTGGGAATAATATTTGCTTTCACTCCTGATTATTGTTAGTTTTATAAAACTGTATTTGTACAGTATGGTATGTTGATTAATTCAATTACTCATACCCAACCTCACATTCTTTGTTTTGAATTTTGCTGTTGTGATATGGGTCTCTGCGTGATACTGAAAAATAGGCTATGCTGTAGCATAGGGTACCATTTTTGTTGGAAGAAATACTGAAGTACTAGTTTGAAAGTAGACTATAATCTCATCTGGCCACAGATGTTTATAACTACTTTGTTACTTCAGTGGAGCATTTTTACTGTTAAAATTTAAGTTGCTATTTTGAAACTTGGGTAGCATTAATCTGTTAATTCTGCAAATGTTCTTAGGCCAGTATTAATATAATAGGAATTTTAAACCGAAATAAACTAAGTAAGAAAAATATCAGAAACTCAGCATTAAATTTTGTATGTTGATATTAGGTTTAAAGAAGCTTTAAGTCACCTTTTCTGCATGTTATGTTTGAATACATTTTGATGCAAACTTTCTAGCCATTCTTAAGTAGCTGAACTACTACTTTAGCTGATAATCCCTAGGTCCAGATGCTTGTTCTAGATTTCCTTCTAAAAAACATGGTTATAAAGGTTTGTTGTGCACCCTGGGAAGTCATTACATCATGACTGGTTTGTCCCAGAACTTCAGAGATCAGAATTGTGAATTCCTCAAGGAAAATATCCTTTTGATAGTCTCCTTTTGTAAATGGAATCTGCTCAGCTGAAGACAGTCATAGCAGTGAGTGGGGGGAGACTGCCTAGGTTATGACAACATGAAGTCTTAATGTTGGGTGAACAAACTCTGGAAGACAGCTGTTGAGTTGTGTTCTGTAGGATCTGTAATCGTCTGCTCTCTCAGTTCTAGGAATGAAGCTGCTGCCTTGTCTAAGCAATGTACAAATACAGAAATGCATTGTTTATTTTTAAGTGCATTATTCCAGACTAGGGGTGGATAGGAAGGATGAGGAAGAAAGTAGTAAATGTGAAGGATTCCTAAGTGATGATTAAGTATTCAGCTTTTCAGTTGTCTTTATGTTGTTCCTATCTCCTCCCAACTCCACACACCCAGTCTTGTAACTGCTGATCTGACTGACCTGCCCTCTGAAACTTCCTCACTCTTCCATAAGCAGGCGGTGGCAACCCTTTGTGAAACAAAGAATAAGCACTACAAAATGAGGGGGCAGTATTAGTTTAGTTGCTGGTCTACTGGACTAATTTGTTCTGATGCAAAAATGAGAAATGAGCAAGTGATTCTTGACTACTTCAAATTTTGAGCACTTAATCAACTGAATCAATCCTGTACATGTCTTTCAAACCCATATCATGTCTAAAAGTGAAGCCAGATTTCTATATTACCTTATATTGCATCAAAATGGTTATTCAAGATGTCTTATATAATTTCAAAGAAGTAATGATATATTAGTGTTTATGACTGGTAAAAGAGCTGCCTTGCTACTGTTTGAGAATCATAATTTTTCATAATACATGAGTAGTCTTGCACAGAACACTTAATGAGAGACTCAACCCCCAAATATTTGAGAGGTTATGATAAACAATTATAAAATAGTAAGTAAAACTTTTTTTTGAAGTGAGGTGTGTATATCTCGACTATTGTTTGCAAAACTAGTGGTGGTTTCTGACTGAATTCCTTCTGACAAAAAGTCGCTGGAATTGGTCTTTATGCTACTACCACATTATACCTTTTTCTAGATTATTTCTGCTATTATGAAGAGAACTGCAAAGGAAATGAGGAGCTTCCTATGTAATCAACTGGTCAACTGCTGTTTCCTCTATCAGGAATAGTGTTGGCGATTACTCACAGTCTCTGTGTTTGCATTGTTGTCCTGAGCATGGAATAAGGGACTGTGAAGCAGTAGGAGGGAAAAAGAAAATACAGTGGCCATGGCTGAAACACTGCGGTTACAGAAAGAAAGTAGCTTTTTACTCCCATCGTTAAGCTTTTGAATGCTTCTCTGTTTTGATGACTGTTGGGTGGCACAATGAAATGTTACCTTTAACAGATTTCGTTGAGCTTTTTAAACGTGTAGCCCACCCTGTCTCTGGGCTGACTTTGTTAATTGACTGTTTCTTCATCTGTCATTGTCTTTTAATAATTCTATTTTCTCTCCTGCTCTGGCTTGTTTTATTGGAATGGTGCTACTGTGGTCTCTGCGGGACTTCAGAGACTCTCAAGGCTGTAAAACTCTGTCAGTGTTTGTGTGTGGACAACATCTGAGACAACATCTGATGCAGTGTTTTGCAGATCTCTTGGCACTGCTGAGTAATTCCTCCACCATTTGTGTCATTCCTGCTTGAACTGAACCCTTGCCTTTTTATGCTCAGGACATTTAAAAATATTTTGGAGGATAGAGTTAGAAGCTAGTGATTGGAGCTTTAATGTACTCTGCACTCAGTGGCTCCTGATGTTTTGGAGCAAACACTATTTACAATAGAAAATAACATCACCTTGGTATTTGATAACTTTAGTTACGTACTTTGTTACTTTTAGTTGAAGCAGTAGAAAACTTGTTTGTTTGTGTGCAGTGCTACTCATAAGCATGGGTTGCTATGTCCTCTAGTACTTAAACAAAAATATGACTGAAGTTCTCCTCAGTTAAATGATTTAATAATTGAATTATAGTCTGATTTTGTTTTAATAGCCTTTTTTAGGTCTATTACACTGAGTTTCAAATACTGTATTACTTTCATAATGTTTTGTTTGTTCATCCTTAGGCAAGTGAAATAGATGTTTAGACAGGATGATGAAATTCCCGCATTCCCACAGATAACTTACTTATTTCCACTGTAGAAGCCAGCCTCTTGTACACTGCTGGTTGGTTGGATTTCTGGATCTGCAGAAGCCTTCCTTGCCTCTATAAACTACTGCTATTGGTTTTATTTTGGGTATCAATAGCTACCCAAGGGAAAAGTATGTGGATGAGATTTCATATTTATATTTTAAGATGGTAAAATGGCTTTCTAGCAGCAAGAGAGTGCTCTCTTCACTCCTTCTTCAATTGAACAGGTTTGTTTAGGTTTTTTTAATCCCTCCTTTATGCTGGCATTGGGTTTTATGTGACTCCATGATGAAGTTCTTAGGAAAGCAGGGAGACTAGGATTAATTCTTGTTGGGATTTTCTCTCTGAACTGGCTCATTAGAGTTCACCTAAATGCTTGTGTTGAAACAATTGAAATGACAAACAGCTGGAGTGGGGGTAGATAAGGAAAGGGAAAGCCCCTGCCAATGTAACTGTTAGTTGCCATTGGAGTAGTTTAATGTCATATTTTCCCTTGCTGCCACAAACAGGACATACGGAGTAATTTTTCTCTTGAGGTAGCCATGCAGCAATCAACCATTAGGGACTTTCTGGGGAATTGATTTCTAGGTCTATGTGACTAGTACATTCCATGTTTTATAATTATAATAATGGAGATACATAAAAGAAGAAAGTATTCAGGTATAGAGATTTTCTTGTTAGATAAGCCTCTTTAGAGAGCAGGACCTTTCAGCCAATGAACTTGCTTCCAGTCTGGCAAAACAGACACTACTGTAGATTGGGAGCAAGTGTGGAACCCCATTGGAGACAAGGAAGTTGGTAGGTAATTGGAATGTAAAATGCTTCTTCGTGAGAAGGGCTGCCAGCTTAAGTACAAAACATTAAAGTGTATTGTTATGTTGATAGCTACATGGTATCTTCTCTTTCAAATCTAAAAGTAAACAGTAGTGAGGGAGTAAAATCAGAAGCAATGTAGTGTTTGGTTGTACAGGTGCCTTAGGAAGAAACCTTTTTATATGCTTGGGACTGCTTTGAGCTAGCTTTTGTGTTAGAATGGAGGATTTTGTAGTATGAGAAAAGTGAAAAGAAAACATCACAAAACAGGGAGTGCAAAACCACTGTCAGTATGAAGATACTATATAGGGTGTTACTGCAGAGAAAGCCTTTTTAGCTGTCAGCAGTTGTTTTTAAATGCAACTAACTGAGGCTGAATGTCATTCACCAAGCACAGTGCTTGATGAAATTGTTGCCAAAGATTATACAACAGGATTAAGTAGGATTTGCAGAGACAAGGTTATCAACAGATGAATTTTACCAAACTATTAGAATTACTATATAGATTTTTTACAAACTATCTGTGGCCTTGGTAGTCCTGTCAACCAACATTAAGATAAGTAATGGCATTAATAAACTGCTTTGTGAGTTTTAAGAAATGACCCGATTCCTTTAAATATAAAAATAAATAAGTCATTCAAAATGAGACTTCCTGGAGGAGTTTGAGTGACAGAATTAAAAAAAAAACCCAAACAAACAAAATCTCAACTCTTTTTGGGACGTGCTTCCGTTTGCAAGTTGTAATGTCAACCCTGTATTTCTTTTGAAGTGTTCGAGTTAATGTGTCTAATGTCGAAAACTGTGTGACAATTTAATGTGTAAATTTGACTATGTGTTCGGTGTGAATCTGCAGTGAATGAATATCTTGTTTCCTGAATGTGTAGTAGAAGTAACCAGAAGGATGTCTTAGCTTGTGTGCCTGTGTATGTTTACTCTAGACGAAGCTGCATATGAAAGCAGCGTGGTTGTGTGTCTTTAGCTATGACACAGATCATCTCACTAAATTTCATTCAACAGTGCTGATTTTCAATTTGGGGTTTTTTAAGAACTATTTCTTTAGATGTTGATTATTCCACTGTCTGAGGTATGGGTGTTTTTGCCCTTAAAAAGGAAAGGGGGAAAATAAGTATTTCAGGTAGGGAAGAAAAATAACAGTCGTTCAAAAAGAGATCCTTTGCCCCATTTCCCTAGAGTTTGTTACGATAAAATTGCATTTAGTGGTACATATTGACATTATATTATTACTTCAGACCTGCTTGACGAACCTAACTTACTTGGGAAATAACTTTTTGAAATCCAGTCAAAGGTTGGATTTAAATCAGAATGTTTAGTTTTGAGGTTTGAGGATTTTTTTTTTTTTTTTTAATTTTTTTTTTTAAGACTTCAGGTTTTTTTCATGTAGATTCCAGGCTGGAGTTTGTCTACTTCAGGAGAATCAGGTGCTTGTTTTTCTATTAGGCTTGTTAGCATTCCTACTTCAAACTCCTGACTAATTAGCCTGGTTGCCAAAGCTCCTGCATGCAGAGTATCAGATAGCACCAGCGTTTTTCTAGTTCAGTCAGCGTAGCTGGATGTCTTAACCCTCTATGGTGCTGATTCCAGCTCATCCCACAGGAGTGAGAAACCAGGGTAACACAATCAAGTTTATTGTTACAGAGTAGAAGTTGACTCAAACTTTACTGGCTGTGTCAGCATAAATACTTGGCATGACCCTTGTTGCATTATGTAAAAATGACTGGTTTTTATGGTTTCCTTTCGGTTTGAGGATTTTTTTTTTTTTTATGAATATTTTATGATATGAATATTTTACTGATACTAAAATAGTGAAAATGCACTATTAATTGCAACAAATGAATCCAGACAGCTGTTCATTTTAAGGATTGTTAGTGTCACTTTTTTTTTGTCGTGTAGTGAGAGTTTATTTACTGTATTTCCAGTATAGAGGTTATACTGAAAGCAAATAAATGAGAATACTTTGTCAAGTGAATGTCAGGTGGTTGAAGTGAGGGTGGTTTCTGAGGGTGGTTGTTAATGTCAGCTTATCAATGAGTACCACCTTGTCAAATTTGGGTTTTGATTGATCTATTGGTTCTTTGACTGAATCTTCAGCCCATGTCAGGAATGTGAAGTTGCCACTGTAAGTGATCAGAGAGAGACAAGACATTTGATTTAGTATGTACTATGTAGTGTATGTGCTTCTGGACACTGGAGAATCCATGTGGAAGGGAAATGTTAAGAATAATTTTATTTGTGCCATCTATAATAAAACCGTTATCAGCTTTGGGAAGATAGCCACAAGAAACCAGGCTTCATGAGTTTGATTGCTGGTGGAAATGCTTTTTCCAGTAATGCAGCTTTCCGCTGTAAGTAGATTGGCATTTCTGTTGGAGATACTGAGTTTTCACTCAAAAAGAAATATCTTTTCAGCTTTTAGTAGTTTCACAGATGCATTTGGAAACTATGTGTATTGTCATTTTTTATGGATTTAAGACTATTTCTAAGATGTTCCTCTATCAGAGTTTTATTATAGAGGAAATACTCTAATCTTTTGAAGTTGTAGAGAAATTATCATGTAACTCTGGAATCTAACAATTTGTATACCAGTTATAGAAATAGCCTTGAGATTACAGTATTCTAAACTTCAGTTTGTGGCTGTAGAAAATTAATTTATCTAAATGTCGTGTTTGTGAAATAAGTCTTTAAAATATTTGAGAGATTTGCCATTCCTGTAACAAGCTACAATATCCACTTAGCTCATCAGGACTGCCAGTCTCTGTTAGGCTGCTACATTTCTGCTGCCTTCTTTGGTCTAGTGTTTGTCTGACCTGTGTAAAGACTCCTCAGCCAAGCCAGCATAGCCTGAGACAAAAAACAGTAAGCGCCTGCTGGCTTATGGTGCTGGAGTCAGGTATGTGCTGATGCTAGGGCAGCATAAAGTGTCCAGCTTGGCAGAGGTTGCTGTTTTGTGGTTCCTTCAAGTTAATACAAGGTGCCAGCAGAAGGACTGTTTCCTCCGGCTGCTAGCATTGACAACTTCCTCCACATTGAATGAAGGGAAGGGAGATACCTTCCAAGTTAACCTGATTCATGTTGCTGTGCAGCTGCAGGATGCTGGTGCCTGTCATAAGAGAGGAGGTGGGAATGAGTGTGTCAGTATGAGGAAGTGCTTTCTGCAGCACTAGAGTCTCTATTGCTGACTGTGTGTCTACACTTTTAATGTTAAAGTGAGTAAGGGCAGTCTTTTTTGTGGCCTGATTGATGCCTGAAGATGCTTTAAATACAGGGATTGCAGCTCTGTAAGTAGCAATGCCAATGAAAAATCAGATTTCCAGCGCCTGAACTTTCATTCTTCCCCTTCAATTTTCCTGTCGTGTTTTGGTTTGAGGTGGATGTAATAACCTGTTTCTCTTCCTCTAAATGGGACTGTTCAAAAGGAGCAGTCTAACATACTAAATAGTATGGAGAACTCTGATTTATTTCAGTGGGTTCTTAAGATGCATTTGAAAAATGTTATAGGGAAGTGTCTGTACTTTTAATTCTTCTTCTCTAAGGTTTCTGGAGTTGCTCCTTAGCATTTGTCTCTTAGTTGCACAACAGTGACAGGTTGCAGATAAATAGTGGAAAGATCAGCAATATTTTATTGAGGCCCATTGCTATTTGTTATTTTTCCCCTTTTAAATATGTCATGATTAATTCAACGGAGGCTTTGTTTGGTTTTGACTGGCTTTTTACCTGGTTTCAGGTATGACTGAACTCTGCCTGTACCTCTCTTCTGTTGTTGGAGACTGTCAGGGTATTTTGATACACCAAATGTATATGAATTACTTTTCCATTTTGTTTCTGTCATGTCACCTCCTTCAAACAATTTTCCTAATCATTATAATAACAACTTTGTTACCAAGCTTTTTTTGGGCATATTTTTTTTTCAGAGTATGTGTTGACAGTCACTGCAAAGTCCTCAGTATAAGGATATTGGGAGAGTCACTGTATGATACCAGCATCGATGTAGTTTATAAAGGGTGGTATGTTTTAACTTGGGGATTTGATTTAACCTCCTGTAGCTTTATTTTTATTTTGAATTTAATCAGTCTAATGAATGATTAAATAGTTACCAAACTGTTGGTAGTGCTTATTGTTGAAAACATTTATTGTTTGATTTCTTCAGTTAACTGCAGTAGGTTTAATTTTGTACAAAGAACAGATCTGCGTGTTCTCTGGTTGGTTGTGTAAATGCTGTCCACCGCAGCCTAACAAAGCACACCCTGCAGGGGGCAGGCAGCAGCTGTGTTGCAAGTGCTGTGCTGATTTTGGTGATCGCTTACTGTAGGTTTGAAAATTATGAGTTGGAAGGTAATGTCTGTCATGCTTTTGAGGAGTGCCCTTGGCAAATTTTTTTTTCATTTTTAATGGTAGCTGCTTTTTGAGTCAATTTTTTTGTGAAGATACTTCATGTTGCTTGTGTAGTAATGTCTTTTGTAAAAGGTTATGAAAACTTCAGTGTATTCAGAATGAAGTATGATTGATGGCTGCACACAGAGTGTGATGGCTCTGGTAAAAGACTATTCTGAAAACAACTTGTTTTGTTTTGAAGTTGGTAGGAAATACTCTGCTTTGTCTACCTGGTATAGATGGGTCTCTTTTGAAACTTAATTTTTTTATCTTTGAAGTGTAAGTTAGCAGGAAAGTATTGAAGATTGTGGTAATGTTTGTTTCATCCCAAGAGTTTTTGTGTTAATTAGTTTTGCTGTTGGGGACAGATAGGCGACAGGAAGCAGGGACAATGCATATAAAGTATACAGTAAAATATTTACATCTACGATAATTCAAGGTTCACATGGGCATTCAAGCTGCATTTATGGAAGTTTATACTTCTTTAGTGGATGTGATAGTTATAGACTTGAATTTTGGCCTTAGTTTAAGATTTTGTGTACCATTTGTCATATACTGCAGTGGGTTTTGCAGTGACTGTATTGCATTACATTTATGTTGTGAAAATGTTTGTAGTACCTCTTGTTTTCTGGTCTTGAGGTTTTGTTTCATACTGTAGTGGGACTGGTTCCTAAGATGTAATTTTCCTCAGGAAAATAAAGAGGAGGTTTCATTTAGTTATGATCTTCATGTTGTGGGTTATTGGTAATTCTCTCTGACAGAAAGCTCAGCTGTTGGTCCTACTTCTGTGAACATTACAGTGTCTAAACTGTTGTGGCAGAATGAGTCATTCTGTAGTGGAAAGTCTTTGTTGATCCAGGTGTCAAAGGTTTGGAAGAGGAAATAAAGCTGATGAAAATTATTTTTTTATAGGAGCTGTTTTTTCATCTGTATTGTTCTTCCTTTCTTCTGTTAGATTAAAGATAGTCTTTAATCATGAAGCCGAACTTTTTGAAGTTGACTCAAAAACTGTAGCTTAACAAGAACACTGCTTTTCTTTGCTACATGGAAAACAGTTTATAAGTTACCAGGATTTTTTTTAAACTGTTTGGAATTCCTTTTTAATAGTATTGTCTGTTCTCAAGTTTCAAGTTGAGCAGTCATTATGGGAATTGAGTGCTAGAACTGGGAATGAGTGCTAGAAACCTCACCCTCATGTAATTTCACAGTGCTTATTCCCTTACTGATTTAAGTGGGTTTTAAAATATTGTAGGAAATATTTTTTTTTAAATATTCTTGTATTCATTAGAATTCCACAGATTTGTTGCATACATATGGCTTTTGGAGAGGCAAAGGAAGCAACTCCATTTTACTGTGTAGACTGACAACAGGTCAGATACAAAGGCATTATATGAATGTTTCAGAATATCCTGCCGTGATAATACTGTTGCTATGCTGACCTGTTATATCAATATTGTGACCTGAATTCATTTGAAAGCAACTTGTATGTGCTTTAGTTCTAATTTTTGTACTATGGATTGGTTTTATTGTTATTTATATTCTATTAGCAAAACTCCTGAGCAACAAGCACATGTACCTGAATAGTAATTGCAGCTTAGTTGTCTGTAGATTTTTGCCTGCAGAATTTGAATGGGGCACGAAGAAAGATGGGATGTTCTTGGTGCTGGATTTTGGTATTTTCTAGACGCAGTCATGCAGAATGTGCTTGCAAGGCAAACAGTGTTATCAATGCGGCTGAAAGAGATCAAAGATAACCTCTTGGAGGGGATGCAGATGAAGATTTCTGAAGGGAAACTTGTATATTCTTTGCTGCTCCAGAGGCTGAATAGTTTACAGAATGGGTAGTGTGTAATATGCCTAAGTATTGAAGTACGTAATGCTTTGTGATGGATACAGGGGGGATAGGAGTTTAAAAGCTTATGTGGGTATTCTTTGCTGGCTTGTGGGAATCGTAGTCTTGATCTTATTCGTTGCTGTGCCCTACATATTGTGATAAATACTCTCTCATTATCTCTGACACTTTAAAGGAGGGGTTTCCTTTCTCATATGTGAGCATGGCTGTAGATTATGGCTCCTGGATATTACTGCTTTGTTTGCAGAAGCCTCTCAGATTCTTCAGGAAGTCCAGGTTTCCCTGCTGCAAATCCCATTGTGTCACACTGCAGGTTTTTTCCAAGCTTCAAGTACCTTACAGTCTTTTTATCTATTTCTACTTGTTTTTCATATTCCTTCTTGACTATGGTATTCTTGTGTAAAAAGAATGGGATGCTTGGCAGAAGGAGAGGTTTGGAGAAGATTTTTTTTTTCATGGGGATTTGTTTTGTTTTGGATAGCCAAAGTATTAAACACCTTTGCCTTCCATAATTATGAACACTTTTCATATGTGGATATAACCACTCTTCATAACTAGAGAGGGGAGCTTGAGATGCTCTTCACTGCATCTTTTTCTTACTTTAATTTGTCTATAGTATAACTTCAAATGAGTGATCTTGATTATTACTGGTTATTGCTTTGAAGCAGAAATCCATCCTTGACAGTAAGTAACTGGGAACTAGATTTAAGGATCAAACTGTTCTGAGAAACAGGGATCACTTTTGTGAAGCCTTATGGAAAACATTGATGATGATTGATGTGATAACTTGTACATCACATCTTAAGTGTGACTTGAGTTTTCTGTGTGACTGACTTTGTTATGTATTAAAGTTTGTTTGCTTCCTGCTTCTGTATTCCTCTTTTTCATTTAATGATGGTCTGAGGTCCTTGAGGAGAATGTCAGAGGAGAGTGATAGCACTGAGAATACAGATATTTTCTAAAAATGTTTAATCAGAGCTTTTCACAAGATTTTGTAGAATTTTGAAGTCTTTTCACTTTGTGAAAGTGTTGTTTCAGATGTTTCATTCTAATGCTTTTGTGTGTTTTTGTTTTCGAAAGACACACTTTTGGAACATTTAACCCATGGGTTTTGAAGCATTTACTGCCTGTCATTGGCTTTATCCTAAAAGTCAGAACTAGGTATTTGAAGTGCTTTTATAAACTCTTCTCTTTGTGCCTGATGAAGAGGTGGTGCAGCTTATTTTTGTTTGTAAAACCAAGAAACATGGTTAACTGGCAATTATTATGTAAGTTGAAACCTTTGAGTAGGATATGCTTTTGGAAACTACTGTAACTTCATTTGATAGTGATAAAAAGAAATAATTATGCTTTGTATTTGGGGAAAATGGCCTTTTATTATTTAAAAGGCCTGAAAAGCTGACTTTTGCTATGTGCTCTTTAAAATATGTTTTGCAGTCTAGACGATCAGAATTAAAATTTTGTGAAAATTGACTGTAGTCGTGTGGCTGAAGACTGGTCTGTATCCTTGTATTCCTACACGAGCCATGAACTTGCACAGCAGATACGTAAAATATCTAATGTGATCAGATGATAGAGCTAAAATTGCTTATGATGCATATAAACACCTGAGAGGAATTCAGGAGTGTTCATACACTTAAGTAATTAGTCACTCTTGAAATCCAGAAAACATTTTAATTTCTTTTTGTTAACGGATAAATGGCAGTTCTCATCTTTAGAGAAAGATGGTTTCAAGAGATTTGTAAGCATCTTCGGGAAATTCCTTTGCTTACAAGAATATATCAGGGAATAATAGATACTTCTGTGTCTACCTTGTTTGGGAGAAGCGATTTTTATTCTTTAGCCTCTTTTCTTGACTCAAGTTCATATTATAAACTGCAGTGAATGTGCCTAGCAGTCTTGACAAAGAAATTCAGAAGTGAATGAGTTCGAGGATGAAACACAAAACTCTGAAAAATAAACACTTAAATGCAGAGTTAGAGTGGAGAGTGGAAATTTAAGTGCAATGCCTACCTTGTCTGAGAATGAGTGGTGGCATGTGTTGCTGTGTAGTTGGGATTTATTGGCTAAGCACATGGCTGAAAAGTTAAATATGGCTTGAACTGGAGCTATGCACACACACAAACACACGATACCAAAAAAATAATGAAGACTAGAAGGGGTGTTTTTTTTGGTTTTGTAGTCTCCTATTTCCTGATTTTTTGAAATGTGAAATCAATTACTTTCATGTCATCAAATACTTTTATTTAAATCTGTAATAGTCTAGCAATGCCCCAAGGGACAGTTTGGAACATAATGGAAATGAAACATTAAAAGGAGTTGTATATGGCGAAGTGATAGAAGATTGTGATGCTGTTGTGCAGTCTTTTTTTTTTTAAGAGAAAACTTTGGAAAAAGTGGGGGGAGGGGACTAAGGACATGGACTGTGGGGACACAGCTTGAGAACGTGCCATAGAAGAGAAGAGGATGGGGGAAATGGACAGCCAGTGGTCAGTGCATTCAGCTGTTTTATATCCAGATTGTCAAATGGCAATACTTTAGAAAAACACATTACTTCTTTTAGAAAACGAAAACAAAGCTTGCGTATACAGACATTATATCTTGAGAATTCGGAATGCAGTTTTGTCTTGTCTGCTTTGTTAGTGTCTGGACGTAGAAATAAGTTGTAACAGTAAAACATAAAATACTAATATTACTGATATTAACAACAGCAACAAACATGGTAGTTTAGAAAGCTTCTTGAATTGTTTTTTACATCTTCTCTGAATGGACCTATGTTCCATTCCCTTGCTCTTCAATCTCTGCTGTATTGTTAAAAAAATCTGCAGATTAAAAACATGGCTAGTGGTCAGTGGAATGTTTCCTCAGCAAAATAATCTCCTCTCTTTAAAACAAAAATAAATTTTAAAAAAATGGAAAAAGCTACTGGAATCTTATCTCTGTATAGGAACTCACACGGTACATAATGCATGGAGAAGATCAGCCATATGCTCATTTTTCTCTTTTAATTCTTGCTTCAGCAGTACCTTCAGATGGCGGTGGGGAAAACCTTGTATAAAGGGAAATAAATGTTCTAAATGTGATATGATTGTGCTTCATGATACTTCTGCAGAAAGCTCATGTGTTGTCTTTTGCAACGATCAAACAAGTGGATTGAAACTTAGTTGATTATAAAAATACTGTGGCTGTTTTGTGAAGGAAGCATCACTGTTAAGGAATATTAGCAGAAGAGGCAACCATTTAAATCATATCCACACAAAAGAGTGTGTGGAACATGGCTCAGAATATTACCTGCAGGAATGATCTCCTTTCTAGAGATCATGACATGCTTAGATTCATTTTTCTTGCAAGAAGTACAGAACTTTCCAACCCAGTTGGAAATGCAGCATACCCGCCCTAGGAAAGCTTGGTAAAGCTGAAAGGGCAAATAGTAGTGAAGTACCTATGCCTGCTGAGAGCTAAAGATGCTGTGCTGGAGGTATAGACCAAAAGCCTGCCAGCTATCAAAGGAAGTGTGAAAGGAAGCTGGCATGACTGAACATCAGGCAAAGCAAGTTACTAGAAAGCTGAAGTAGTATCCAAATTAGAAAAATTGTGAGGATATAAAACAAGCAGAATATGAAAGCATATTATGCTATGAAAGATAAAAAAAAATTGAGGAATGCTTTCAAATCAGCATTTATTAAGAGAGAAAAAAGCAAGAAAGCAAGTTATTAGAACCAGAAAATGTTCATCCAATAACGGTAGGAAGTGAGGGATGAAATAATTTTACTAAAAGGTCTGTAATGGCTCTGTTAGGTGGACACCTTCAGGTCGTTGGATGCAAATGCAATTTGAAGCCAGTATTACAAATGACGTTCACTGTTGATGTTATCTGTGTGAGTAGAAACTGCATTAACCTACAGAATTCATGGACACGTGGTGTCTATTATAATACATTGTGAAAGGTCAGCGGAACTTAGAAAAGAAGTTGTGCTTCAGACCTTTTGGAACTCATTGAAGGAGTTAACAAGAACACATGTAAGGGAGTTCCAATTTGATACGGTAGGTAGGATTTACAGAAGTCATTTGGTAACCTTCTGCATGAGAGGAGTAAGTCCTTGTATGGATAATTAATAATTCGGTATATTTAATTAAAGACGAGAAATGAAATGGTTAGGATGCTTTTCAGAGGTGAGTAGTAGCTGTTATAAAATCTTCACGGCTGAAGAATTGAGAACCTTTGTATAATAGCAGCTAAGTTCAGAGTGTTTGCAGAGGTGGGAGTTAGCTGGAATAGGGAATGTGGAAACTGTAACTCCTTGCAGGAAGGAACACTGGTTTGGAAGTACAATAGATAGTTCTGTGGGAACAGCAGCACAGGCTCAGAAAGATTAATTCTGTAAATTGTTAGGATAACAACAGAGAATAAAACACAATTGGCCATTGTCTAGGTCCATGGTGCATTTCATTGGACTGCTGTATTGGTGTAGGCTTGGGAGTACCCTAGGAAGAACAGTGCTTACTTCTGCATGTATCTAGGTGACACAGATGTTTGTCTAAGTGTAGGTTATTAAACTTACTAATTCCTTTTTAAATATTCTTTTTTCTTTTCTTTTCACAAAGGTCTTCTGAATGATAGAGTAGCTTCAATAAATATCTCGATTCTTTGCTGTTCAAAGAAACATTGTGATATGTGTCCTGTGCTCAGATGTAGTACTGGAAAGGGCTGTGCTTAGCATAAAATCTATCACAGTGCTCAACACCTAAGGATTTGCCTATTTCAAAGCCTCTGAAAAGTGAAGACAGGAGCAATGATTATTAAACTGTAGAGTAAACCTGGCGAAGTCAACTGGAGGCTTGAATATCTGTAATTCCCCTTGAGTGCAGGGCCCCTTGATTGCTGGGATTTATGCAAGGGGCAAAAGTTGGCCAGGTGGAGACCACTGGGGAACTAAAATTTGAATTTGGAGTTGTTGTTCAGAGCAGTAGTGGAGTAGCATGAGCAGACAGTATCCTCCTGAAGTTTGGTGTGCTGCAGTAGAGCACAGGCTCCAATGGCTAAGGCAAACACCTGAGGATGTGAATTTACAATAGTTTGAACGGATTGCCATTGCAGTTGTAGTGTAGCCACCTGGTTGACAGCTGCAGTGCCTTTCTTCAGCTTTGTTGGTGCTGGAACTTTCCCTCCCTCAGAGAGTCTTTAGGGAGCTGTACCAAACTAACTTTTAGTAGCTGTACTACCAACCTTTCTTAAAATAGAAAATACAAACAAGTCAAAAGGTTTAACTTCTTTAACAGGCTGTTTCTGGGACAAACAGATGCCAGCTTGAGAGAGGAGTGCATGAAGGGGTGGAAAGAGGAGAAGAAAGATGATTCTGTGACTTCTGTGACAGCAAGCTGTTCTCTTCGAGGCACGCTGCTGTTCCTTGAGCATACACCTTTACAGACTTGGGCTGCAAGGGCCTGTTCTCAATCAGTCTTCAAGATGTGTTTCTAGGTTTTAGAAAAGAGGTTTTATTAATTCTCCTGTCAGTAGCTGTAAATTTGAATACTTCAAGATTCTAGTTCAGTATTTTCAGTCATAGATAATCTTTAATTTCTTTTTGCAGGATAACCTTTTTTTTTCCCCAAGTTTATAGTCCTGGTTTTTAATTCTACTGTCATGAAAAATTTGAAAAGTATAATATTTGAAGGTCTGATATTTTCATAATAAATTTGTAACTAATAAATACTAAAAGAACTCCGAACCTTATAACTGTTAGCCAGCACTCAGATTTGTATTTTTATTTCTTTACAGGATCTCGAGTTTCATGGAGTAATGAGATTCTACTTTCAAGACAAAGCAGCTGGAAATTTTGCAACAAAATGTATCCGTGTCTCTAGTACTGCCACAACTCAAGATGTGATAGAAACTCTTGCAGAGAAGTTTCGACCAGACATGCGAATGTTGTCATCCCCTAAATACTCACTTTATGAAGTGCATGTCAGTGGAGGTTTGTATTCATTAATTAAGTCCTTCCTACATCCACACCACCACATATACTCCCAGCCAAAGTATCTTTACGTTTGTCCCCAGCTTCTGAACCACTTGAGACTTGGGTTTTTTATTCCTAAATATTATAAACAATTATCTATATATAAACTATATATATATATATTATTATATATGTTTATATATAAACAATTAGTTGCTACTAATTGTTTTTTTGGAGAGTGGTTTTCAAAACTTAATTATGCATACCAGGCCTGCAGTTTGTATAAGATTTGATTATGATCTTTTAAATGCTATAATTGACATCCTGTTAATTTGTTCACATTTGTGAGAGAGTTCCTATTTTTAGGACTAGTAGGTAAAAACTAAATTTATAGTGGGAGACTAGGATTGTTAAATTGGAGCAGTTAAGAACACATCTTCTGTTCTTTGAAGTTGTGGGCCTTTGATAGGTAGTCTTATAATTCATGTTCTTTTACTGCTAAAATGGGGAAGTTCAGCTTAATACTGTTTGAAGCCACTGTGTTTCTTAAACAGATCCTCTAATAATACCTGTGAAGAAATTGGATATCTAAATAGCCTTTGGTACTCCTAACATTTGTCTGTTTCAG
Source organism: Aleadryas rufinucha (assembly GCA_013397815.1). Lineage (NCBI taxonomy): Eukaryota > Metazoa > Chordata > Aves > Passeriformes > Aleadryas > Aleadryas rufinucha. The sequence goes on along the minus strand of VZTH01006744.1, from coordinate 37,887 downwards.
ATTAGAAGGTGATAGTGTGTGTGGTGGTAGTGGAGACAGATATAGGAGAAACCAGCTTTTGGTTGTGATTTTTATTTCTGTACTTCAGAAGTTCAAACAAGTGGTTGAATGACCTTAAATTTTGCATTTGAAAGACTGAAAATAATTTAATTTTTTCCTCTTTAGCTTTCTTTAAAAATCTGTTAGCAGTGTACCTGTAGTCAAAATGAAATTTTTTTCTTTGCAGAGTAAGTTCCTGATTTTTAACAGATGATTGAGGCATGCAAGGTGCCTCAATCAATAGGACTGTTTCTTACTAAACAAAAGTAACTACGAAGACGTTGTTTTCCTATGCATATGTGCTGTCTCCTACTTCTCAAAGGGGAAATAAAGTGGCAAGACTTGCTTAAGATTTTTAGCCACTCTTGTCAATTGTTTTTCCATATACTTAAAATAGATGTAATACACTAAATGAATTTTTGCCATAGGTCTGCATAATGTTGTGGGGGTTTTTGATTTGTTTTATTTTTTAAATTTTGTAATATTGTTTATTTTTGTGCAGTTTTTGTAGAATAGTGTTTCTCAGACTGCAGTCAGACTGTGGTCTACTTTAAAATAAATTTAAAATAAGAAAAATTAGTATTTGGAAGTCCTAGGATGTTACAAAGTTCTAAACATTTTAGAACTCTAAATCTAAGTTCTCCAGAGTGGTAATGTTGCGTTCCCGGACTTAGTTCTGACAAAGGAGTTATGCAAGACTACCGTATGGGGACCTTTAGCTTATGTAGATGCATGGAATACACTTGGGCTCGTTGCTGGAAAGGGGACATGTAATGCTGCATTCCCAAGCTTTCTTTCTGTCCCTATACTTAACAGGAAAACATCAATTGGTGTCTTCTGATAGGCAAACCTTTTGGGTTTTTTAAAAGCTTAACTTATTTTTAAATATCTTTGCTCTTGAGATGCCAAGTAACTGTTACCGCTTTTCATTGTTTTGAAGAAGAAAGAAGATTAGATGTAGATGAGAAGCCTCTTGTTGTACAGTTAAACTGGAACAAAGATGATCGAGAGGGAAGGTTTGTCCTCAAGAATGAAAATGATACAATTCCTCCAAAGGTGAGTCTTTACGGAGCACGCTAGGGGTAACAGCAGTTTTGAAATGTGTGGGGGTTGCTTATGTAGGAAAACATAATTTCTGCTTTTTTAATTCTTGAAAACAACTGCTGCTCATGACCTTCAATATCTGGAGCAAGTATTTCTAAATAGTTAAAGTGCATCTTTGCAACACAGCATTTTTGTTATCTTTCAGATGGCTGGTGATGCTGTGATCCATGTAGCTTTCTAGTACTGTAACATGTAATGCCTAGAGAACTTAAAGCTTGCTTTGTTCTATTATGATGACTTTAAAATTTTCTCAAATAAGATATGGTGCCAGATACCAGGAGATTATCCTGCCTCTTGCAAAGCTTTTAAAAGGGAATGCCAGGGGGAGTTAAAGAGCTAAAATTATTACTTCCCTAGGTAACATTCTGTTTCTTGAAAAAAATGACACAAGAGTCTTTCCTTTTGTGCAGAGTTTTTTGTTTTGGTTGGGTTTTGCTTTTTTGGTTGTTGATTATTTTTTTCTCTTACAAATGTAAAATGAAGGTGCTGCCAACATCAGCCATACAAAAGTGTGCTTTAATATTAGCAATTTAAACATTAAATTAGATTAGACTTTGGCTCCTGAAGTCATATAATTATATATATTATATGTAGCTTGGTTGCTTATAGCTATGGAAAACATGCTGTTCAGTGTGGGTTATCGTAAAGCAAGATCTTGTGCTGAGCATTAAATTTCCTTTGCTCTTGGAATTAGAGCTCGTTAATTTTAGAAGTGCTTTGGGTATAGGTACATGAGCTTGTCTTGCACTACACGTACCAACCTTGCTATTCCTATTAATTGAATTAAGTGATCTTCAATCTTCCTTCTCTGTGTTCTTCACTTCCTGATAGAAGTGAGAAAATCTGCATCTTCTTTCTCTCATGCTCCCTGTAATCTTCTCTATAGAAGGCAAATGAGCCTAGGATTACAGGTATCTTGTGTGTGCAAGGAGCCGGAATTGAAAAAGAGAACACTGGGAGGACAACTTGGAAAAATACACCATGGGAGAAAAGTCCTCTGTAATGTTTCTCCTTCTGCAGTTTATTCTTATCTGGTGCTCCAACACAGTTGCCTTGAAAGCAGATTAAGCACATCGTTGTTACACAGTATTTTTACTCGGAAGCAAAAATTTGTTTTGCAGCCTTCAGTTAATCTTTTGGGGCCAAGTAGATAGCAGGCATTACTCAAATAAAATTCTGCAGTTTCTTCACTTTCTTGAGTAGAATCAGTTCATACCTTCTTTGAAACATGACATTATATTTGCCTTCTCTGTGTTTTTCTCAAGAGCATTAGTCCCATTGCTGTGTAATGGAGTATTGTTGCCTGGAGTGTTTTTTTTGGGCCAGTGATACTGTGTCTTAAACAGATTCATCTGGAAAGTTAAAACCAAAACTAACTTTTTTTTGGACTGAAATTGATGGAAGCTATTTTAAACTCATTTATTTCAGAAAGCTCAGAGTAATGGGCCTGAAAAACAAGAAAAAGAGGGAGTAATTCAGAATTTCAAGCGAACTCTCTCAAAAAAAGAAAAAAAAGAAAAAAAGAGACGTGAAAAAGAGGCATTGCGACAAGCATCAGATAAAGATGATAGACTTCTTCATGGGGATGATATGTAAGTGGTTTAAACTTATTTTTTAAAAATTAAATGATAGTTATTTTTAAGTGCATTAGGAAAAGAAAAAGCATGACTTGGAAGCACATGCTAACTTAGCTTTCCCATGCTTTGCAGTATTGGAAATTATAATAAAGTTAGGGGTATAATGTAAAGTTTCTTTAATGCCTTTCCCCCGCCCTCATCTTTAAGTGGTAGAAGACCTCTTGTTTTCTTTGAAAACTAGCAGCTAGCAGTCCTTAAATTGATTATCTGTTTCAGGTGAGCATGGGTATGTGAACAGCATTAACCTTAGCAAAAGTGAAATGCACATAGAAACCATCTTACAATAACTTAAATGAGCTCCTGTGTCTATGAATCCTACTGCCCTTTTATCCTTTGTGAAGTAGTGAGGATATATGTATTTTAAGCTCTTAATGACATTTTTTTTTATTTAAACTAACTTGGCAGTGAGAATTTTCGCCTTGCAGCTGAGGTTTACAAAGATATGCCTGAGACCAGCTTCACTCGCACAATATCCAATCCCGAAGTGGTTATGAAACGGCGGCGACAGCAAAAACTAGAGAAGAGAATGCAGGAATTTCGCAGTTCTGATGGCAGACCAGACTCAGGTACTTGAAGTTCTTCTGGTTAAGTTATAAACAGTAAACATTTTACTGGGAGAATATTCTTAAGGCCAGCAACTCCTGTAAATTTGACTTAATTTTTGCTTTCTCCAACATTTTTTGCACATGGCTGGTTTATCTGTGGTGTAACCGAACGAAGGATTTGTAAAGGTAGGATTCCACAGGAGGGTATTCTATGATGAGTGTGAGGCAAAACTTTCAGTGGTGGGCAGACTGATAAGAGTGAGTATGCTCGTTGAGCTTGCTAACAGTGCTAAATTGGGAAAGAAGGAAGGATGGCCTTAGACTGGAGGCTGGCTGAAATAACTGACATTCATTGTACTAAGAACAAGCTGAATGACCTGAAAGAGAAAATTCAATCAGTAGCGTAAATAAAGGATGTAAAGGACTGATTGTTCTGCATAAAAGATTCTGGTAGATCTTGTGAATAACGATTAAGTATTTCTCATTCATGGGGTGGGGGTATAACAACAGTGATTGTATAAACACCATTAGAAAAGAACAAGTGAAGCAATGTTAGAACTGATAAAATCTGAAATGATGTATTCTGTTAATGGAAGAGTAGTGAAGAAAGAGTTAGAGGTGTAGAAAATGTTGTCTTGAGGGAAATCTTAAATGGGCTTGTTAAAGAGAGGGGAAATTCTTGAAGGTCAGCACAGACTTCCTGTCAAGATGGGAAAGGTCTGTTCTTCAACCAGTCATTGCCACTATTTCATTTTGACTTAATGTAATACTAAGCCTGGTGAAACAGTGGGAAAAAGACTTCATTAGATAAATTACGGCAATATCACTGGAGATTTTTACCATTGGCAGAGATGAATCTATTTTGGGGATGTTACGTAATTTTTCTTGTGTTAGTAGAGTAATGGAATTATTTCTGAAGGGGTATTCTGTTAGAAATATAATAAATGACTTCATGTCTCTCTTTTTATTCTCTGATTGCATTGTTAATTCCATTTTGTTTCCAAGGTGGGACGCTGAGAATTTATGCAGACAGTTTAAAACCAAATATACCATACAAGACAATCCTGCTGTCCACTACAGATACTGCAGACTTTGCAGTTATTGAAGCACTGGAAAAATATGGTCTGGAAAAAGAAAATCCCAAGGATTATTGTATTGCTCGTGTAAGTTACTGAAACACAATCTTCTCACGTTTCATATTCGGTTGGGGTTTTTTTCTTGCGGTAGCTTCCAAACTAAATAGAATGACTCGGTTAGTTCCGTGACTAACTTTTTTCCCCCCTCCCCTAAATCTAGCAGCCTCAGGAATTGTGAAGTGGCATGTCAGGTTTTTTGGTTTTAAAACTTTAATCTTCCAGTTGTACTAAATTACTGCTTGCTATGTAGAAAAACATTAATACTGAAAATGGCATATTTCTTCATTTGGCACTGTGGCTTTACACCACTAAGTGTGCTGGTGATTCACAGATGTATAAACTAATAGTCCATCCTGTGGATACCTAAATTTGTGCACAAAACTATTTCCCTGAACTAGGAGTGTCCACTCAGAAGTGGAAGTGCTGAGGTGAGCTCCACTGTAAAAGGTGTACGTTGTGTAGTGTTTCCTTAAACCTTGCAGTGGTAGCTGACCCTCATTACGAATTGAAAAATATTGAAGTGATGCTCTTCTTTTCAGAATTTAATTATTTTAGGAGTTCAAAATGAATTGCATAGAATTGTTGATTCTTAGAGGTGTGGCTTTAATAAAAATGTCCCATGGGCAGTACTGATTAAAGATTACAAACTTCTGACCATGTTGTCTTTTCAGGGAGAACAGTGAGGCTTGAAAATATTGATCCTTGTTTGAGTCCAGTGTTTGATTACATTTTTGGCTATGACTTGTCTAATAAACTTGCATTTTTTGCTCCTTAAAATGTTGAAAAAATGGGGGAGAAGTTTGTTTCTCATGATACTGTGTTGGTTTGAGAGAATCATGTGCTACAGTAGAGACATTGAGGCTGAATTTGGAAGATAATTTTACTTCGGTCTGGTTCAGACTTATGATGATGTATTACAAAATCTTTGAATATTAGGGAATTCATTAGGGACTGATTGCACCTTTACCCAGGAAACCATTGCAAGTTACTCTTTTTGTAGTGATGGTGTTCCCTCTTAACCTCCTATTTTCTTGTCTTGTGTGGGGATGTTTAATGTAGAAAATAGTCTGGCAAATGTTGCTTTGATCTTTGGAAAGGTTAATGAAGTCTTTGCTGCAAAAGAAATTGTTTTATATTAGTTTTTTGAGAAGCACTTCTGGAAAATATTTTGTATTTTCTGAGTAACACATCTTCGTACAGTAAGTTTCTGAAGTAATATAAGTTGTGTGCTTATGTGTACATTTGATATTCGAATGGTCTTCACTGACTAATAGCAGATCTATTTTTATAACTCTTAAGTGTAGCGGACCTTATTTGCTGATAGTAAGTTGTCGTAGTTGGCTAAAATCTGCTTGGCCGTCCTCTGCTGATACAGTGCTTGGCTTTTAATATGTTAATTCTTCTTTATTAATAAAAGTTGAGTATTTTAAATCTAGATTTCAAAATCTGCTGTTTTGCCAGATATTTTATGAAGTTGCTTTCCTTGCTTGAAACATTAAAATACCCAAGAATTAGCCTGATGCGTCTTTAATCACTGTTCTCTTTTTTGGAAACTCACAAATGCAGTGCTAAATTGATTCAATGGCACTCCTTTATAATGAAGTCTTGTTGCTGTTCTCTGCCCCTGGTATGCCTTTTGCCCCTGGTATGCCTTTTGCCCCTGTTCTTCTGACACTTCACGGTATTCTGTGTAACACAGATCCTGCATGTGTTCCTACTCTTTACATTTTGTTGAGTTCAGCTATTATCAATGGAACATACAACTTCAGTTTCTTGCTGGTTGGGATTTTGAAACATTTTGTTCTCTTTGAGTTGTAGGTGAAGTATCTTCTTTGAAGATTTAAGCAGTTGATTTTACTTAACTATTAAGATGAATTTTAAGTTACAGGATGAGACATTTATAAGGCTGTATAAGTACTTGTAATAAAGATCATTCAATCCTGAAGTTTCAGTTGAAAGATAAACAGTGTAAGAGTTTTTCATAACATTTTTGACAACTTTTATTGCAAATGGCGTTTTCCTGTTGGTTGTTTGCTTTCATACATTGGTTTGCAGTGTATCAGGCTGTACCTTTATACCTGATTCTAAAGTGCTTTTCTGTGTAAGCAAACAAACACAAGTTTGTTCCACTGTGTGTTTTGTTTGTTTCAGTTTGCTTGGTTTGAGTTTCTCTGAGTAATAGGGGGTTCACTGCACATCTCTGAAGATGTCACATTAATTAGACAGTCTTCCAAGCTACCTGTGCATATTCACTCAGGGCATTAGACTTCAGGCATGCAGCAAACCAGTTAACTCTTGAAAGTAGAATCTCGATTAGACTTCTGTTTTTAGCATGCACTTATTTTTTACTTGAGGGTAAGGCATAAATAACTTTCTGTAATGTCAAGCAAAAATATGCATTTCATGGTGAGTAGTTTTATTGGTCAGCAGTTTTTTTAAGAAATAGTTGTTATAGACATAAGGCATTGAGTATTTTAGCAAGATCCATTGCAGGAGTTTTGTGGGGTTTTTTGTGTTGTCGCTGCTGTTGTTTTTTTAGGGTTTTTTTTGGTTTGTTTTAGTAGGGGCATGTGCAGAGCCTGTGTTCCCAGTTTGTAAGGAAAATTGTGGATTAATTAATTACAATAAGCAGATGTACTCAAATGTACAGTAGATATGAGGGTTTTTACTTAAAAAACATTAAAATGACAGAAGAGCTTACTGAAGACCTGTTACAGCATGGGGTTTTCTCATGTGAGACTTTTACTATGGACTGATCTGATCGCTTGATCTCTATATATGGCTTATCACAGGGGGCTTAATACTCAAATACTTACCTTCCCTTACTTGTTTATTCCAACAAATGCTTTGGAAGTTAAGTCCAAAGTTGCTATGGTCTTCATTTACATTTCCTTAGCTTGTATTTTCTGCATGTTTTACTGCATTTTAAATTAATAAATATAGAATGGAACAACTTTATGATAATTTACATATGCTTATGAATATACTCATGATGAAGGAGAGTGTGTTTTTCCTAATTCTCAGTTTTGTGTTTGGTTCAGTTTATAGACTGCTTCTAAAACTTGTGATATTAGGCTGGTTTGACCCATCTCTATTTCCTGTGCTGTTGTGGAAGTCAGGGAAATGTCTATGCTTGATCTCAGCAGTCTGTACAGATGAAAATTCACAAAAGCATATTTTAGTGCATCTCTTTTGAAAAACTCAAGCAAATATCTACCCATAAGCCAAAACCCAGTCATTATACAGACTTATTCCCATGCTTTTCCATTATTCTAAAATGTAGGAATTTCGGTTTTGTGGATGGCACTGAGGCAGCATTTGCCTAAAGCAGAGGTGTTTTCTAAAATGGCATCATAACAATTAGAAGCATCCTGGCCTGCAGGAGCTCACATGTGATGTTTTGTATCTCTCTCCAGGTTAGGTCACAGACCTGTTTAAAGTGAAGTATGCCTCTGTTACCAGCTCATGCTTCCTGAAAGATGAGGGGAATGGTAACTGGCAGGGAGGATGAGGGAAGCACAGTGCTTTTGTGACCTCTCTTCTCTAGCTTGTCTAGTTCTCCACTGCTGCCCTTAAACCCAATGCCAAGTATGGGTGCTTATCCAAGTTCCATGGTAGAAGTAGTATCACGTTCAGGTAGCACCTGTGCATTTGTATCTCATCTGTTCCTCTGGCTTCACTGCATTTGGTTTTTCTTTGGTTTCCTCCCTAGTCCAGTATTGCTCGGCTCCTGGTATGTGTCTATTTCTTGCATTGTAACTGGTTACCGTCTGTCTCAAGGGCTTTGGAATTTTAAGATTGTTGCTTGTTGAATATAGCTTGAAACACAGTGTTACCCTGATTATCCTGTAAGTATAATTGATTTTAAAATCTGAGATGTGAAATAGAGTGGTTTGGCAAGATAAGATTTAAGTGTAGATGTGTTTCTGTTTCCCTCTGGTTTATACATTTTAATGTTTTCCTTCTTTTATAATATCTTGTCTATTTGAAAATCTAATTAAAGATAATTTAATTAGTCCTATGTTTAGCCCAGTTTTGCATAGAAAATGGTTTAGGGATTACATACTTTTGATCTTAAATGTACTTGTTTCCTGCTTGGAAGAAGATGAAAGGATGTTTGAGGTGGATCTGTGGGAACTTGGTTAACACAGAAAAGGGTGTGGAAAGGAGGGAACAAATGAGAGTGGAAAGTCTCTAGAGGGCTGCAGTATAGTAGGTTGCTGTAGCCAATGGCTGCATCACTTCAGAAGATCTTACCTTGGTCATAGTTCAGAGATGGAAATAATTTTGAGTAGCTTGTTTAAAATAGAACTGTCTATGAATTTAAATAACATTGTTAAGATTACAAATGTGGGAGTACAATGTATTTTATTTTATTTTTTGATTCAGCTTTGAAAGATCTGTCTTTAATGTAATACTGCCTGTCATTGTTACTTGTTCTTGATCGCTTGGGGAGCAGTATTGCATGAAATTACAGGCTATGTCTCCTTTAAGATCAGATTTCATGAATCAAGGTTTCCCCCTTCCTCTGCCTTGTAAGAATATAGCTGTAAAAGATAGGAACAGTCTGTAGCTCTGTTCCAAAAGGGTTTTGTGCCTTCCTTAGAGCTAGGCAGCATGAAGCAATTGTGTGAAATGCTCCAGTTGTGCTCTTAGTCCCTTGTGTAGATCAGGTAAATTTTGGGTAAGACAAGGATGCAAGAGGTATGACATAGTCTTTGCCAGCTTGTGTCTTTTCTAAAGATGCATGTATGTTGCATTAGCAGAATGGCATTAGCAAAATGAGAGGCTGATTCCAGTATGTGAAATAATAATGGAAAGTTCGGTTTTGGTTTTTGACTATCATCTCCACAGATTTTTTTTTTTCTTTTTTTGTCTTAGCTGATGAGAAATTGGAATAATTTTTTTTTTCTGAAAGAAGATCTCGTCTACTTTAAGTGTAACTTGCTTTTCTTTGCTTTTTAGACTTATTTGGTGTTCTGGGAAGTGTGATTTAACTGTAGCAAGAGGCAAGAGAAGGAGAGTTAGAAAATCTTGGAAAGCAAAATGCATTCCAAGTTACTGAACTATTTGGCCTTATCTCTTGTTATAAACAACATGTGCAAAAAAAGTAATCAGAGGATATAACCGTGAATATTCTAATTGTCCACTAACAGCTCTGAAAACTGATAATTCTTTTTTAGGTTATGCTGCCTCCTGGTGCTCAGCACTCTGATGATAAAGGTGCTAAAGAAACTATTCTTGATGATGATGAGTGTCCACTGCAGATATTCAGGGAGTGGCCTAGTGATAAAGGTATGTCCAAAAACCTTTAAGATGTTTTTTTGCCTTGGGTTGCAAGCCATGTTGTGGATCCCCTGTAAAGGAAGAAATGGTAACATGTATTTTAGTGTATTTTGGTTTTGGGCACTTAAAGTACTAGGGAGTATTAGAGTTATTTACTGTTTCATTATGCACTGTTTGTAGTATTACATCATTAGGTAGTAGAAAGGTTTTGCATTTTATCCTAAAGTTTCTAAATTATTCACTATACTGAAACATGCTTTTAATCTGTGTGTAGTTATTTTTAAGTTAAAACTATTCTGAAGAAGTGACAGGAACTTAGTAAACTGAAAGTAATCCTATGGGACACTTGCAGATTAATAGATGTTGGTTGTATGTTTATTCACTGGTAGTGTGACTCAAAGGATGCATAATACTGTGTTTTAGGAATACTGGTGTTCCAGTTGAAAAGGCGGCCTCCTGATTATGTCCCAAAGAAAACCAGGAAGATAACTGATGGAAAGCCATTAAAGGGGAAGGAAAGAGTTGACGGGTCTGGCTATGGCTCTTGCCTTCCTCCTGAGAAACTACCATATCTGGTAGAATTAAGCCCAGGTAAGAATTCTGGTTATTTAATAATCTAAATTACATTATTATACAGTCATTTGGATTTTTCAAAAATAAGACTTTCTTTGTAAACACAAGGAAGTTGATGTGGCAGGGAAGTCCGTGCCACATGATTTGTTCTTCTGGTGTCAGATTCTGAATTGGAGCTAACTAAAGGTAGAGCTGCATATTGCTGTAATATCAAAATCTTAGCAGCAAATGTTTGGAGTGAAAAAAAGGGAGAAATTATTTACTGACCTTAAATCTGATTTGCTTTACATTCACAAGTACACTGTAGCATATCTGGTATTTGACAGTGCCATACATGGAGAATCACATTTTTTAACAGGATAAGAACATGAATTTTTAAATCAAACTTAGATGTTAAGCATTTTTCAGCCTAAATGGAACTTTCAAATCACTGGCAAGGCTGAGTTTTATTTTGGCATAATTAGAACTCTCTGGGCTTTGTGGTAATTTGCAATTAATTTTATGATCTAGGAACAGCCAGGAGGGATTGATTTTTGTGTAGCACAACTACTGATAAAACATACACAGCTTATGGTCTTAATATGCATTGTCCTCATGTTTATAGATTTGGATATGGACTTTCATTTTTGATGATTGAGTTATATACAGCTCTTTTTCCTATTAAGTGTAACTTGAGTACACTCAGGTATTCAAGTAAATGTTACAGTTTGAAGTCTGTTTGTGTTCCTTTTGGGAAGCAAGGTTGGAAATGGGTGCTGAAACCTTTACTTGATCAGAACTGCAATAAAAAAGGTTAAATTTATGGTCAAATGGTGTGGGGGTTTTGTTTGTTTATTTTAAATCCAGATGAAATTATCAGTACACAGAATACATGAAATGTGGTATCATGTTTACAGGTTGAGGTTTGGTTTGCATGTTAACATTTTGGGTTCTTTTAATAGTACTGTTGGTTTTTTTCTTGTTCTCTTACTCTCTGTGGGATGTAGTGCTTTAGTATTAAAATGTTGTGCTCTGGCAGTGGCGAGAGATGCCCATTAACTGGGAGAGAGTAAACCCAGTCTGAAGCGCCGCAGGTGTCAGCGCTGTGTGCTGAGCTTCACACATTGCCTGTGGGACTGACCTATTGTTCCTGTTTTTCTTCTAACAGCTTGTTGTCACTTCTCTAAACAATAAGGATTGTTTCATTCAGTAGCTTTGTAGTACTGATGTCTTTATATTCTACACAGTTTCTAAAATTGAAAGCGTTTAATGAGCTTCATCCTTATAAATTGAATAGATGTTGTCTGGCTGCGGTTTCACCCTTTCCTGTCTTTTCTTTTCTTGCCCTCCTCCGCATGTTCTGCATGGTATCTGTCCTGCTGGTGCTGCCTTCACCTGGGTCCTCTGCATGTGTTTCTAACCCCAGGGAGAAGGAATCACTTTGCCTACTACAACTATCACGCTTACGAAGGTAACGCTGTATTTGATACTGTTCTCTCATTAGTCACTAAAAACTTCTCCGACTGTAAATCTTGTGTTTCTTTATGACAAATGAAGGACTATCTTATTTATCTTAAGGGGTTTTTTTCCAACTGCTTCTGTGAAGTAGTTATCTGTTTTGTCAGCTGCCATGTAATTATTTGATCTGTGAACAAACATCAAATAAATCATGAATGTGCTGTTATCCAAAGAGTTCAACCTCAGAGCTACGGTTAACAGCTAAATTTCAAAGGGTGGTTTACAGGCAATGTTGTAGTAGAACTAAAAAGTTCTTTGATCCATCTGCTTGCAGAAGTCATAGTTAAAACGTGTATTGGGTAAATTGCATGGAACTTAACTGTGCTTTTCAGTGTTTGACTGTATTGATGCAGTGGATGAAATCTGTGATGATTTTTATGTGAAATAGTGTTTGAACCCCCAGGAAAATGACCTCACTTTCTACTCCATGCTGTTCCATAGCGTCCTTTGGTATTTCTGCTGCCTGGTTTGTGGTGTTGTCTAACTTAGTGGTGTATGTCAAAGATTTAGCACTTAAGACAGTAGAGACTTGTTCAGTTTTTTCTGTAGTGTTTGGTTGATAGCCTAATGTACAAATTGTTATGGATCTTTAATTCTCCTTAGAGTTTAGAGTAGTGTGCAGATGTGTTCTGGTTTGACCAAATAGACAAGAATACAAAGCCATTTTCTTCTCATTGTGAAATGTCTACAGAAATATTTTTTTCTTTTCTTACGTTTTTTTCCTGTTTTCCTCATTTTATTTTCTAGACTGCTATAGAAGAACTACATGTGGTTGTCAGTGTTGCTCACCCTTTCCTTTATGGTTGTGGAGTGCAATACTGGAGTTTAAAGAACTGTATTCAGTCTTGTGTCCAGTGTTGAATTATGTGAATTCAATTCAGACTTCCATTTCATTAACGTTGTTATTCCAGAGAGCAGAAAGATTTCATGGAGTATGCTAAACTAAAAAGCATGGATGGACTCTGCAGGAACACTTGACCATTAACTAGGAAGATTGAAATTTGATTGCATGTCACTGGAGAAAAAAAAAAAGATAGTTTCTTAAATCTTTCTCACTGTGTGGGGTCTGTGAAAAAGAGGTCTTCATACTCTAGAGTTAGACTGTGTCTTTGGAAAAAACCACTTTAGGATAGTTGTATTTATTATAGAAATAGCTCCAGTAGAAATGTCTTCCTGTCAAAACAGTGGCTGTTTATATTTTTGCAGAAGAACCTAGCAGACTCACTTTCATGCCCTGTGCAATTGCACAAATTTAGTAAGTTTGCTAGGGAAGTATGTCCAGTGTTTCCACTTCTCCACAGCTGCTGATGTTGCTGTTTATATGACTGTTTCATTGACTGAAGATTAGATACTGTGTGGTAGAGGATGCACTTCAGTAGCTTGTGGCTGTAAATGTGGCAGTCAGCAATTGCTTCTGTACCCAAGTCATGTGAATGAACCATTAAACTGAGATGAATCTGATAGTAATAGAAATAGACTGGATAGACTGAAGTGACATTCAGCAGCACTTTGAATAGCTGATTCTGTCTGTATTATCTGTGAATATGGCTTTTGTTGAGTTCAGGGATGTTAATAACTTTCAAGTTGTTCAATCATAATATTTAAAGGCTAAGAAAAATGGCAAACCCCCATTTTTTTAGATATGAGCCTCAGATTGTACAAGCCTAAAATTAAAATTGCAAAGCATAAATACAAAATAAAAAGGCAAACCTATAAGGCTTTTTTCCCTGCTTCAGCACAAAAAAGAGCAACCTTGAGCTGTACAACAGATAGCAGTGGGAGATGTGGAGGGGCATGTAGGTATAACAACTTGGAAAGAAGAATTACAGGAGGTTGGAGAAGTTGGAATGCCTTAGCCAGGGTGTTTTCCTGACCAACCTTCCTTCTGAGAACAGAACTGCAGTATGGCACGTGTAACACTTTTGCACATTGTTTGTTGTCTGCTACAATGAAAAACCGTTTGCTATTGGCTCTTTCTGCTGGAAGTGCACATCTTGTCTGAAATTTAATAATACATTTACCTCCTGAATTCAGCATGGTATTTCAGATCTGCCTAACCATCTCCTAAGCTTATTAGTTTTTAAACTCTTAGTAGTCAGGAACTTGTACAGGAAATAGCTTTGCAAATGTAGATTTAACTAATTTTAACTCAATAGGTAAAGTCCATTGTGTGACCATTTTTGTTAAACTTCAGGCTTACTTATTTCCTCTGAGCTGATCTTCATCATTTGGTTCAGTCTGGTGCTAAATCAATACTATTTCCCAGCATTGTTTCAAGCTTTGGACCAATGGAATCAATTGAAGTTACAATTTTCAAAATGGTGTAAGATTGACCTTTTAGTGGTGAAGTAACACATTTAAAATGTGTATCCATGAAGGGTGGCCTGTCTTGGTTTTTTCTGTTGTTTAAAAAATACACAATTTGTGTTACAAACCTGACTTGATGTGCTTACAGTGCCTATTCACTCCTGTTCACTACAGTTTTTTATAACATTACTGTTTGAAGTGTGAATGGTGACTCTTAAGTGCATAAACCAAGTCATGAAATCTATTTGTATTGCATCCTTTGCTACGATCATTCTTCATGGACTGCCATGGCTTGGGGAGTAGGGCCTTTGCCATAGGTATGGCAGAATCGGTATCCTGCTGTAGTGAGTTACAAGGAGTACACTCCAAATAGTGTTTAGGTGAGGTTCCAGCTGTTGAAAAATGGGAAATACAGTTTACACTGTGGTGTAATACAACCTCCCTTCCCTCCTCCATCCCTCTCCTAGATCAAAAAGGCCTTTCATCCTTCTTAGGATTTGTAGTAATTATCTTCAAGATTAAGATACCTTTTACTGTAGAAATTGGCTTTTATTACTGATGGAGTATAAAAAATAACCCAAATAACTTTGAGTAACTCCTTAAAATTTTCTCCTTTTTGTGGGAAGAAAAAATTGCATTTGTATCTAGTACTGTGATTTTAATACCAGGTGTTTTTCTAGTTACAATGGACACTGCAGAGCAACAAAGGTCTTAATTTGCCTCAGCAGAAACACTGTGATACTAAAATATATTTCTTGAGTGAGAGCACACACACATGGGTGCCACTTTTACCAAACTAGGATGTGGGTAGGAGGAGGAAATACTTGACTTTTGGATTCCTAAATAAATAAATGAAGGAGCTACTCTAGGTTTTGATGTGTAAGTTGTGGGGAGACAAAATAAAAATTTATGGAATTTGGTGTAAGCAGCCAAATGCATTCAATAATCTATTACATGTCTGCATTTAGTGATACTGAAGATGCAGCCATGTAATTTCTGATTTAGCATTGTTAAGTATTTAAAATTGCACACAATTCAAATTGCTGAAGACATTATGTACTAGCATTATCTCTTCTGGGTTACTGTGATATTAAATGTATGCCTCTCTAAGACTCAAATATAGAGATTTAATAAAATGTTTATGCCTCTGCTTGAAAGATGTTTAGAGGGATGAGTGGTCTTATGATTAATGCTTCTTTTGTGATGGATGACATACTAATGCTATGATAGTGTTTCCGTGTTCAGTAACTGCATATTACTATAGTATCAGCACTTAACTTTAGTATTTACAGTACCAGTCTATGGACTAGCTGTGCCTGGTGTCTTTATGTCCCAGTAACATCCCAACAGCTCCAGGAGAAGCTTATTACTACCACTTCATGGTCAAGTGGTTTGCATTCTGATTTTAATAAACAGATCCTGGCAGTAATTCTGGGAGTTTACAACTAGATTTATGGAGTTTCTGTTTATATTGACTTTCACTTAAGAATTTGAAAATGCCTAGTAGCCTACTGCAGACAGTATCAATGTATGTGCCATGGCTGTAATAATATTCTCTAATGCTTTTTTGGAGATGATTTGAAATCATTGTTCATTTCCATAGGTAAGCTGTTTGTTGTCTTGCAGCCTCTCTTTTTTACAACTTTGCTTTGGAGAAGAGATTGGAGAGAAGTCAGAAATGACAGTATTACTTCAGTTTCCGCTAGTATTTAAAGTTGTAGGATTTTCTGGGTAGTGGGAGGATTTATATGTATGCCAAAACCCATTCGTGTTAGCCCATGAAGGCACCAGCTAAATTGTCTACACTTTGTATGTCCAGTGGATTTTGTGAAATTTTATTCTATTTGTACAGTATGTATTTCTGAGGAGAGGGTAGGAAGTTGGACTTTATTTTTTACCTCATTTTCTGTGAGATGAAAATACAGGTCAATGGAACTATAAAGATAAGGCCAGAAGTGCTAAAGTCCTGCATATTAAGACTAAAGCTGTCATAGGTAGACATTTTGTAAAATTGTCTTTTAATATTGCTCTAGTTCAGTATCTGATGAATTAGAAACAGTTTGGTATGTGGACCACTTCACAGTAGATACTGCTGACAACGGGTACTTGGTAGGATCAGTAGATACTATTAATGTAGGGATCTGCAGGTGTGTTATTTTCTTAGTCTTTTAAACCCATATTGGTCTACCCCTGTAAAATCTTAGAGATTTATAAAACCTGTTGTATTGCTTAAACTACTAAGGAAATGGAGAAGGTTTTTCAGAGTATGTTCAGAGTAGTAGTTCTTGATTACTCTCTTCTTTGCATTTGTAGAAAGCAGCTGCTCCAAGCAGGCTTTCTCTACTTTCAGTGTTCTTACATTACAAGGAACACCCAAGTTCCTAGCAATCTTGAAAGAATGTCACTTAGGTTTTCCTTCTTTTTGAACATCGCTATTCTGAACTAAGTTTAAGTAATGTAGAAATACTGTGTGAATATTTGACCTTTATTAACTTGCAAATTAATATTTATCACTTGCTGTACAGATGGTTCTGACTCCAGAGATAAGCCAAAGCTTTATCGTCTACAATTAAGTGTCACTGAAGTTGGAACTGAAAAATTTGATGACAATTCCATTCAGGTATGGAAAAAAGCAGACTTATATTACAGTACTGATCTGATCTCTGGTGTGTTATGTGTAATTGTGGAAACTAATAAAATATGCTGTAAATACCCGTCAAAGCTTGATGGGTAAAATATTGCTGCAGTTTTGTACTAATGGTCATAACTATCTGTTTTAGTTTACTTTCACTCTTGATTTAAGAGAAGGGTTTTATTATTTTAAGCAAAGTTTTTATTATTTAAGGTGTTTATTATTTAAAATGGGGTTTTCTTTTTTATTACTGGATCAAATGGTGCATATCAGTGTTTTTGTAATTGCTTAATGGCTTTCAAGTGCTAGTCTTAACCTCTTTGAGGCAGGATTTTTTAAGAGTATGAAACAAGCATATTTGTATGAAGGTCATGCCAGGGAGTCTCTTACAGCACCCTGGGTCCATTGTCAGTGCAGTTAGTTGATTTATAATTATTTGCATTGTGAGATTTCATATAAAACAGCAAGAGGAAGAAAACAGTGTATGACCAAAACAGTGAAAAAATTTTCATCAAGGGATGTCTTCTGCTCATGTTAGTTAATGTGTGTTTTATTGTTCTTGTTGCATTGAAAAATGAAGTGAAACTCACTGATTTTGGTACCACTCATCTTTCTAAAATTCATAATCAAACAAAGTTAAATTACTAGTCTGTAAATAGGGTATGCTACATCTCAGTCTTTGTTTTTTTTTATTTCTGCTGCACTATAATTTAATTTATTCTATGGTAATTATTTTTATTCCCAGTTATTTGGTCCAGGAATTCAGCCTCATCACTGTGACCTCACTAATATGGATGGAGTTGTTACTGTAACCCCGAGAAGCATTGATGCTGAAACCTACGTGGAAGGTCAGCGTATTTCAGAAACCACCATGCTGCAAAGTGGAATGAAGGTTCAGTTTGGGTCTTCTCATGTTTTTAAGTTTGTGGATCCTACTCAGGACCATATTATTTCCAAAAGGCCTACTGATGCAAGTCTTATGGTCAAAGGTCCAAGACACAAAACTGGGTGAGTAAAATTTATTTTTTTCCTATTGAGGTTAGAAGGGGAGCCTTGGGAAAAAATAGAGAATGAGAGCATTGTAAATGGCCAGTGACTAGAGTGTGAACTCATTAGAAGTGTTAAGTATATAATTTTAATACTTGAGCTCCACCTTGTGATTTTATGTAGGATTAGCAAGTGTCTTGTTTGAATACTTCATAATGAAAAAGTCCTCCTCATGCTCACTTCTGTGTGAAAAACACTATAATGCCTTATTTTCATGTATTTCACAGTTCATCCAAGCTCCAGGAAAAGTCAAGAATTTCTTGAATGTTTCAGAGAGTCTGATTTTTGTTTTTTCTCAGATAATAACTTTCAAAATTCCACTAAAAGGCTTTGGAAATGAAGCAATCATGAAATGAGACTGTGAAGATAAGGAACTATATGTCTCCATATAACAACCACTTTTTATAGTGTGATTACTTACCCTCTAGTTTATGTGTTGCAAGGACTGGTAGTCTGGAAGTCCACCCTGTTGTTTCTCATTCATGTTTTTGATAGGTGCATAATAAAAATACTGATCATAGAGATAGTGACTCGTAGGAGTTCAGGTATTTTGTTCAATGACTATAGAAATATTCAGAAGAAACAGTCTTAAAATCAGTTTGTGTAGCATGGGAAAAAACTGACATCCTTTTTTCTGTCTTCTCTGGGTCCAAATGAGGCTACTATTTTTAATATACACATTATTGTATAATGCCATTTAGAAAAGTAACAAATTGACTTGGAGATGAGTGAGAGATGAACGAAAATTTTAATATAGATGTATGCTTTAACCATTTTTATTTTCTCTCCACTTCATTTTCGTATGGAAGGACACTCTGCTTTTTGTAGGCCCTGTCTGCAGGAAGACTTCCAGCCATGTGGCTGTCATGTAATATTCTTGCTGAAATCTTGAGTTCATTCTGCATTTAGCCTGCAGATCAATAAGTGCTTTTGCGGGTTTACAGTCAACTGGAAAGCACTGTATTACTGCAGAGCTTTATCTGGACAGTAAAAGCTGTGGCAAAGGGCTGTTGCAGCTTGAACAATCAAATATTTTTTTAAATCCTTAGAATAAGGAGATAGTAATATACATTACTATGATTTATGAATTATTTACATTATGTTGTACATTTAATACTAAAGAGCTGAGAAAAAAATTGTAGCTAGTCTACTGTAGTGAATACGCCATGAACATGTTTTATGTGTATTATGTTTGTGTATTTATATTTTCTCACTTGACTGCAAAGAAATTAGCTAAGAATCTGTTTTTCCAAATGAAATTATCTTTATAAATATTTTTAGATTTTATTAGTATAAAGAACTATTACAGTATTTAAGAAAGTTAGTATTAACTGGACTCATGGTATAACCCTTGAATTTTAATTTTTTAATTTTAGTTACTTTGTTCCTTGTTTGCTAAATGTTTAAGGATATAATTTCTAAAACATACTGGATATGTTATCTTGCTTATAGAGCTGTCCAGGAAACCACATTTGATCTGGAGGGAGATATTCACAGTGGAACAGCATTACCAGCAAGCAAGGTATTGTATTATGACTAAGTTAGCAATAAATAAGAACATGTGTAAGTTAAATCAAAATTGCAACATCACTAGTATTTGGGGAAGTGTGGCCAATTTATCAGTCTCCCCAGCCATTTTTCCCTGTGGATGGGCTCAGATATCATGTGCATTATTATTTTAGATTTGGGGGGTTTTTTCCCCAAAACCCTTTTGTTTAAATTTGTATTGGCATTGGGCATGCATCTCATGTCAAGAATAGTAACATTTTTCAGAAAGGGAAACTCTTCAAACCTGAAGTAGTTTCTCCCCAAATTGACTTATGGAAAGCAGATTACCTGCAGGTAGAGATTCTCGTTAGAACTGGTACATTGTTACCTCATGTGTGTAGCATATGGCTGTTGTCATGTGTGATGGGGTAAATAAATGTTTTATATAAAATGTGAAAGGGTGTTCAATTTTAATTTAACAAGGCTTTTAAAATTTAATGGATGTGACTTTAGACTTCTATAGAGCTCCTGTACACACATTGACTAAGGAAATTGTCTCTGCAGTCATAATTATGAACATTTTATGAGGTGATAATATTTTCTTGCTTTCTTTCTGCACTTTCTGTTAATAGATTTTGTGTCAGAATTGCATTTTCCAAGAGCAAACAAATAGAGTAAATGACACGATGGTTAATGCCTTACTTGTTATGATCACATGCCTCAGATGAAATGAGAGAATGAATTATTTCAGCAGTATGAGATGTAGTCATTTTCCCAGAAGTGCATTCCCTTTTATGTTTTATTTCTACTATTACAAAACTGAAATACTTGTAAATGGTTAGTGATATTAATGCAGCAGTGTAGTTATTAATAACTCTGATAGCTTTTGAATGTATTTTTAGTCTTACTTGTTTTCTTACCACAGTCTTTTGATTTAGTTTCTCTACTTTCTTTGTAGCTTTGTGATAGTGCTATTATCTTGTATGTGTTCTTTACCTATTTCTGATAGGAATTTATGTAGTGATATTTTAGAAGGAAGAACAGAAACTTTGTAAACTAATAAAATGTCTTAAATTTTCTTAGAATAAGAGTTTCTGGCTTTATTATATAGCATACTTCATACCCTATTCACAGTAATTAGAAAAATACTTCTAGTGGACCTAGGGATTAATGGGGGAGTTTAATTTCTTTTTTAGTTGTACAGTTTGAGAATATGTACAACATCTTGTTAAATCACTGATGAATCACTCATTTTCTAACGTTTGCTCTCTTCTAAGTTTGCTTTTCTGTTTGGAAAAGGGGTAACAGTAAGTTTAATGAAAGTTCTCTGAGATGTGGTGGTGAAAAGTGATTTAGTTTAAACTCTTGATTTGAGATGCACTTGTTGGCAGGTTTTCCTATGTCAAAGCAAATTATTTAGTCCTAGAAAATTCTTATGAAATGTTAAAGCACTTCCTATTTTACTGATGTCTTGTTTTCAACTCTTTATGCTGAAAATAATTTCTGTTTATTTTGCTGCTTAAAGCAGCATGTGTGCCCCATTCCTGATAGGGTTTGATTGAATTAGAAATCATAAATTAAAAGCTTCACATTAAGGAGCGTGGGACACCAAAAGAGAACAAATTAAATAGTACATAAAAAAATAACACAGTTTGAATTGCCTCTTTTTGTCTTGGAAATTTTGTACTGCCTGGCAGATCAGACTTCCCTTAAAATCAGGATAAATTATGTTATAGATCAGTAATGTAAGTAGATAAATTATATTATAGATCAGTTGGAGCTATTGCAGAAGCAGAGTGGGGGAGCATGGCCAGTTTTATATCTGTAAATATATTTAACTTTGTCTCTTATCTAAAGTTTTGATTCCCAACTCATTCTTACTTTGTATTGATAACCATGCAACTTTTGATTAAAGATGTTTGAGAGCTACATTATAAATTCTAGCAGTGCATTAGCAAAGAGCTGCTCCTAGCTGGCCGTTGTCTGCTGAATTGGAAGCGGGCTCTTGAGTGCTTCACTGTGGCGAAAATGCCTGCTGAGCTGTCACTGTCTGTGCCATACTCCCCTCTTCTGTTTCCCCATCTCTTTTCAAGCCTCAGACTGAGGCTTCATTTGAGTAGTGCCAGGCACTGGCTAATGCAGTGCTTGCATGCTAAGCACCTGTCCTGCTGTTTTGAATTAGAGCACCAGCAGGCTGGACGGTGACAGGACATCATCTGCATCCAGCACAGCTGAGCGAGGAATGGTGAAGCCGATGATTAGAATAGACCAGCAGGATTACCGCAGACAGGACAGCAGGTAGGAAACGTGGGATCCATTACTCCTCAGAATCAAAAGAATGGATATGTTTTTCCGATCAAGTACTGTGTTAAAGTATTTAAAATGATCTGGTTTTCCCTATGGAGAATGAGATTTCCTTTGAGATCTTGCCCCAAATAAACCCCAAGATTAACAACTAAAGCAAAAAACTTCACAATACTTCAAAAAAATCCAAAAAACTGATCCTTTGCTTCAGTATTCTGTTATTTGTGATTCTCTTTTCATAAAGTCGGGCTGATGGTCACGTCACATTGTTGCTGATTTATGGTTACGCATGTCATGGGAAATGTCTTCAATAACAGAAGTACAATTACTTAAAATTTTCATTTGTCAGTGGCAACATGATGTGACATACTCTGGAGAGTGAAATAACTCTCCAGAGTAAATCAGGTCATTGCTATGTCTACTGTGCTATTGTCAGCAGGTGTGGAGTATCTGTGCTTGAAGATACTTAAAACTTGACCGGACAGGGTAGTGAGCTACTTGCTCTTGTTGACCCTGTTTTGAGCAGGGAAGTTGGATCAGATGATCTCTAGAGTCTCCTCTCACACCTCAGCAAATCAGTGATTATGTGAATAGAACTTTTTTTCAAATCTTTCAAAAAATACGAGACTGTATTGCTGTCTACATAAATCAACTTTTAAATTTAGATGAACAGCTATGATAAATGGATGAAAGGTAAGGTAAATGTGCTGCAGGGTTAAAAAGTGCAGTGATCCAAGTTGTAAAGCTTGCAGTATGAAGCTTTTTGTACCTCTAAATTGATTTATTTTTCACTAGACAGAAAAGAGAATTCAGAGATGTGAGTGGCAGGAAAGAAATACAACCAAAAAAGGGCAGAAAATTGTGCTTCCACTTGAACTTCAATGTTCAAGTGTTCTATAGCAGAGACATCTTTTAAATACTTTCAGTGAAGTTAGACTAGAATACAACTCAGTTCTACTCTGCACTCTCTTGTTTAGAGTGTCTTGTCATCTTCAGATTCTTTTTTAGAATTTTATTAAGGTTGTGAAGATTTAACTCCTTCTTGAATTAATAGTATTTTAACTGTAAATTTCCTCATAAAAGATGAACAAAACTTCTTTCTGAACTTTTTATGGTCTGTCAGAAGTACTTGAGGCTTCTGCTGTTAATGTTTGTTGATCTGTGCATCAGTATCTGTATAAAGATTATTAAATGTCTATGAAGAGGATTATCTTGTGCTGTAGTTCTGTATTTCAAAAACACAGAGCCATCTGTGAGCTGTATCTTGGCTTCATTATGTTGGGGGTTTTTTAGCTTCTTAAATTCCTTCTAAAAAGAGTACTAATTGCTAGTCTTTACAAAGGTTTTTTCACCATGCTTCCCCTGTGCATATTTTTAGAGGCATCTAGATCACGCTTAAATTTGTGATAACTACAACCTCAGAGATCATCACCAGCCTTGACATTGATATTTTATTTCTGAATATATCTTACATGTTTGTAGTATGTGTTGTGTAATTAGTCTTACTTATCTAAATACAGCACTTCTATCGTGTGCTTTTTCTCAGATACATATACTGTGTTTATGAGATTAACAAATCAGCAAAGTCAGGATGTCAGATTAGGACTTGACAAACTGGGCAATGAGTTGCCTGACTACATGGAATTCCTCCCTTTTGTGGATGTTTTCTGTGGACTTTTAGTTATGTTTCCTCTGGGATACTCTGGTCTCATTTTGTGAACTGTAAGGACAGTAATTGTGAACTGCTTTGTTAGTTTGAAAAACCAAAAATTCTTCACTGGCAAGTTGCAGGTTCTTGTTACTGTACAACTTCCAGCCCACACTAAATGTTCTTGTGGGTAGTCTTTGTGTGTTCATCACTGCTCTCTAAAGGTGAATAATAAGATAAATAAGACTTTATTCCAATAACTCACTGAATGGGTTGAAGACCAATGATTAGAACTTGGCTGCTATGTTTTTTCATTTCTAGAAAGAAAAGTAATTGAGATCTGAGAGCATAACTCCAGTTTGCTTACTGGGTATGGTTGTTCTGATTGGAATGTGGTTCTTGGAAATGAAATGTAATGACTATTTAGTTAAGGATTGTGGTCATACATGCTCATTAGATCACTGACTACAATTAGCATGAGCAAGTATATAATAAAAATGAGAAAAGATAATTTTTTGCCTTGAATATCTTTCAGGAGTTCTTCAAGATATATTTGGAAATAAGTATGGTGATATGTAAGTGGTGTTAACTGAATGCAGATGCTTACCTGATTCCTAGCTTTAATATGCTTTAAAAAATTTATACATAGCTAGTATGCTGACTAAAACAATCACACAAGGGTATTTCATTTTTTGTGCAGTTTATCAGAGACCATGTTGGAGAATACAGAAATGTCAGGAGAACGTGTTATTGCTTTTAATGCAATTTTAAAGTGTAATATTACCTGACACTATACTAAGAGAGGAGGCAACCCCTAATCAATATTTTATGGCCCTCCTAAACCTAACTAGACTTTCAGACTGGTTTAGCTCAGAGAATTTCATCACCACAGAGAGGTTATATAAGAGCAATAGCACAAAG
Organism: Aleadryas rufinucha; assembly: GCA_013397815.1. Taxonomy (NCBI): domain Eukaryota; kingdom Metazoa; phylum Chordata; class Aves; order Passeriformes; genus Aleadryas; species Aleadryas rufinucha. The sequence goes on along the minus strand of VZTH01006744.1, from coordinate 13,723 downwards.
ACGATATATACTTAAAATGTATCCAGTAAAGTGTGCTGTCATATCAGAAGCACAGAGAATTACTTCAACTTAGATTTCTAATGTGCAAAGCGTAATTAGAGAGTGTTTATTTTGCATGTTCTTTGGGGAAGGCAGAAGATGGTACAGGGGTTGGAACTAGATGATCTTCAAGGACCCCTTCCAACCCATACCATCCTATGACTCCATGATTTGTTCAAGGGAGCTCCTATTAGGGTAGTTAAATAATTGATTTAGTGCATCTGTACCTAGACAACTAATTTACAGGTAAAATTAAATTAACAATTTTTAGAGAATACTTTGTAATAATTTGTCTCTTATGGCCGATTTCCAGAAGTCTGTAAACAATCTTGAATTAATATCAGGTCTCATCACTCATGGCACATTCTCTCATTGGCTGGGAATCCAGTTCCTCCATTTGTGCTGAAACTGATCAATATCATTTTGTTCTAAGGAAAATAAAATAAATCATCAGCTGAAATCTGTCGCTGGTTTACTAGCCAGTTTGTTAAAATATTTCTATGTCTTACTACCATTCCTATAATGAAAGATTAAAAATTTCTCTGGAATTGTCACCATAGTTCTGTTTTATAATGCTGTGTATTAGTAAGTATTCTATGGAAGTAATTAAGTTCAGTGAAGCATGTGCACTTCTGACAGTGTAGAGGTAGTGACAAATTAGTTAATTTTAAATTTATAGCAAGAAAAAGACACAAAATACTACAATTTACACACCAGCTGGGTGCTTTTCATAAAGAGAGCATGCTGTCATGTTTGAAATGTAACTGCAATGGCAGAAATTGGTGTACGTACTACCATGCTGTGCCTGCTATTCCTTAACTTTCAACTCCCCAGAAATTGGATTTGCTGAGCACTTCTTATAATAAGGCACTATCTAGGTGTCATAATTTGAGTTCTCTGCTAATTTAAGGTTTTGTAAGTTTGTAAAAAAGCAAGCAACCAAACAAACCCCCACCAAAACCCAAAAGTACCCCTAATTTTTTGATGCAATATGCTAAAATTTAGTTTTAGATCTTTTGACATCAGCCTTCAAAGTTATATAGTGGATTTTTACTACAGGAGATAGCTGAATAAAGGCTTTCAGTGTCCTATCTCTGCCTTGTGGCATAACTAATAATCTTCAGGAGAACGAGGCTTATATAATTATATTACATTCCTTTCTTTATCAAAGTTGTTGGGGAAAGTAGAAAGCTGCCTGTTGTGTTACATGTTGTTAAAATGGTTATCGTATGCAGAAGATGTTAAGCTTTTACTTATTTTCTAAAAATAGGTGCCTAACTACAGAGAACAGCTCAGGCAATGCCTTTGCTTAAGGCAGTAATGATAGGATGGAAATTAGGAAAAGGTTTTTCACCCAGAGGGTGGTTGGGCACTGGAACAGGCTCCCCCAGGAAGTGGTCACAGCACCAGCCTGACAGAGTTCAAGAAGTATGTGGATGATGCTCTCACGCACAAGCTGTGACTCTTGGGGCGTCATGTGCAGGGCTGGGAGTTGGACTCGGTGATTCTGATGGGTCCCTTCCTACTGAGGATATTCTATGATTCTGTGAAATACATGCTTAACCTTTTGCACGCACCAGAAAGATCACGTCTCCATTCAGTTTTCTACTCTGTGATTTCTCTGATGGGTACTGGTAAGAAATAGCACTACAGTCAGTTTCAGTGAGGACAGTTCTGGGACTGACTGCTGTTTCTCAGTGTAGTGTAGCAACAGGCAGGTGGGGGTAGGGACTGGATTTGACCTCCTTTTCCCCTTTACTAGAAAAAAGGACAAATAGGTTGACCAAGCCTTCATAGGTTTTGAGGGCATGAAAGGCAGCGAAGTACATTTGTTGTAACCAAGCTGATGTTTCAGGCAAAGCTTCATTCACTTTCTTTCACGTGTCCATGAATAATTTGTTATTTGAATCCTGTCCATGGCAGATGGCAAAGTGATGCTATCAGTCTGCTGTGCAGCACAGAAGAGGGTGTTCATTAATATCACAGACTCTACAGTTCAAGTCTTTATTTTTGTCTGTTGTGTTGCTGGCAAATACAGCTTGAATGATTCTGGAGGAAAGGTAAAAACAGGATCGTTCTGTGGAAGGTTGTTGTGTCAATATTTGGAACCAGTGTATTTTGAGAAATATGTAGTTTTTACAGTAATTAATATCACCCATGTGAATTATTTGTTTCAATTTTTCTCATCTTCCTTTAGATCTCAGGATACCCATGGACCAGAACTGATACTGCCTGCCAGTATTGAATTCAGGGAAAGCTGTGAGTAAATTGTGAAGTTACAACTAACCTGTTAGTGCATTCTTCTATACAGTAATATTTCAGTCAGTTTGAAAACTTAAGGGTGATTTAAGTAAACATTGAAAAAAATTATGACTATACAGGTGCTAGACAGTCTAGTAGTATAACTTGTTTTGTTGGGAGGGTGAACAGATACAGCATGTTCATGTGTATATTAATTCTGATTGCATTTTAACTCTTCATCTTCAGATATTCAAATTGAATATGGAAAAAAATTTAATCCCATCTCCTCAACAGTACATTGAATTCATTGTCTTCTATGTAGTTCTCTATGCCTTGTGTAACAGATTGCATCTTGGTCAAAATCCATTTTATATAAAATCTGATTAGGTTTACATTGTCATTTAGAGTTTAATTTTTTATTATCTTGGTCCCTAGGTTTTTAAGGCCTCAGATCTGGTAGAAGAATATCATACTAGAGATTGTCCATACTTCAAATATTTGAAATTAAATAGATTTGTGAGCAAGCAAAGACTGATTTTTATTAGTATCGGAGCTTTGTTGCAATGAAATGTACAAGAGAAATCTTGCATTTTCCTGTTCCCTTGAAGATGCAAATTTTCAGCAGAGATAGGAATTAGTACAGAAATGTTTTCCAGTGATCAGATTATCTGGCTTTATACAGAAGTGTGTTGTTAGTGTGTCTAACTACCTGTAGTACATAGACAATGTAGACTTCAAATTCCTGTAAGTTGCTCCCCCTTCCACTCCTTCTCCCAAAGAAAATCCTTTATGCCTCAAGTTATGAAATTGTTTTCTTTCATTTTCTTTCTGTCTTTGGCTTTATGACGTACTGGGTTTTTTTCCCTCTTTGTCTACAGCTGAAGATGCCTTCTTATCTGCCATTATAAATTACACAAATAGCTCGACAGTTCATTTTAAGCTGTCACCAACATATGTTTTGTATATGACATGTCGGTATGTATTGTCCAGCCAATACAGACCTGACATCACTCCTGCTGAGCGTACTCACAAAGTCATTGCAATAGTCAACAAGATGGTCAACATGATGGAAGGAGTGATACAGGTGAGTTACTCTGCCAAAATATGTCAAGGGAATTATGGACGTGTTGTTGATAATCTAGCAAACTTCTTAGCCTTTTTCTTAGTCTGACCCTTAACAGTAGTTGATTAAACAGTAACACCTGCATTGACTGCCCTTACGAAGGCTTGCTTTTGTGTCAGTGAATAATGTCAGTGGTATGAAACTCTCCTGAGCAATGTGGGAAGTTAGGGAGTGGCTGTAGCTGTGAAGATTATGTTCTCTGACAAGAGGTGACTCTTTTCCAGAAGGTAAGATCTTTGCAAACATTTCTGGCTGTGAACCCTTGTAAAACAAGTTGGATTGCCGTATTAAAGAATACTGTATAGGTAGCATTTGTTTGCACTGATTGCTGCTTGAAATGAACATATTAAAAAGAACCACAACTTTCAAATTTTGATCCTGTTACTTTTACAACTTTTGTAACCACAAAAATGGTAATAAAACTTGGACATCTTGAACCGATCAGACACAACTGCTTTGTAAAGAGAAACACAAGTTCTCAAATGTTCCAGCATTTTGTATGTAGTCTGACGCTCTTGCTACTGTATGTGCAAGACTTCTACAGAAGCACAGGGGGAATTCTGTTTTGTGTAGAAATGCAGGATAAGATCACTGGGTTGTCTGTGATATTAGACAATACATTGTGTAACTGTTGATAAAACAGATTGGTCATTTTCTCAAAAAGGAGTGCTAGTTCATGTATCCGTAGTAATTAATTAATTAAACTTCTTTGTCTGCAGGTTTTTCTCAGAGGAAAAATTGAAATATGTTTCTATATTTATTAAAACAGGTGTGTTTGTTGCAGATAGAGCTGCCAGAGTAGCAGCAAGGACCCTGCTGCACTAAGTACTGTACAGGCATAATAAATGTGTCAGTCCTGCCTTAGCGAATGTACAATGCAAGTGTTTCACAACAGCTTGATTAAGGGCGAGTAGGAAAGTAAACAACAGGAGTGGCATGAAACTCATAGCAAACTGAAATTGTTCAGCTTCTGTTCAGGCTTTGGAAAGATTTAGTGGAGTTTTCAGCAGGGGAATGTTAGCATTAGACTCCTATGTAAACTTATACAACAGGCTCCCACCTTTCACATGAGAGACTGGGAGGAAATGCTGGTGTTGAGGACACTTTGCAATAAGAAAGTAAGATTTGCCTTCTGTGTACATTCCAAAGCTGATCAGAGACTGAAGGACAGGTTGATTCTGAAGTGAAGAGCTAGTACATTATTTTGAATCTTGATGTCACAGTCAATGGATATTTGATAAAATTGAAATGCTATCAAAAATTAATATTCAGGCTCTTTTATTAAAAAAAAAAAAAGGAAATTAAATCTGTCTGTGGAAGAGAGGAGACTGTGGCTGTAGGGGAGAACTTGAACTGGAAAGAGCCTGCACATAAGCAATTTAGCTGCTAGAATGGAAAGTAAACAGAGAAAGAGTAGGCTTCAATTATAAACTGGAAGTTACAGGTCTGAATCAAAGAAAGTGACTCAGTTTATATAACTAATGTATACTAGTTACAATGAACCTAAAAAGACTTGTAGTGACAGACATGGGTACAGTGGGAAAGCAGAAATGAAGTTTTCTCTTCTTAGTGTTGAATGGCTAGCAAGGAGGCTGTTGGAAGACGCTAATGGGGTGGACTCAAACATCAGTTTGATTTGAAAACAAATCAAAGCTAGAAAGTAGATTATCCTGTGAAAATGTTCATTTGCTGCACTGAGAAGGGCTTCCCAAGTCACATGTAGCCTTGGGGTTGTAAGCAAATGTATTTTCTATAATCCTGCTAATACTATTACAAAACTGTTAAACTCAGCTGTTTGTCTGGACTGTCCTTTGTGAAAGGCCATTTTTACAGCCTTGTAACTCCAGCTGCAATCTAATCTCCAACCTAAATTTTAAGGAACAGCAAGGAAGCAGTATTTGTAGTTTATGAAAGATGTTGCCTAGTTGCAAGAAATAAACCAAAAGGTGTCAGAGGATGCATAAAAAATTGGGAGAAGGTTCATTCAAATGCCATGCTGAAGGAGCCAGAGGAAAGGAGGGAAATTACACCTGCGACAAAAGAGTAAAACTTAAGTGAATTTCGAGGTTAATAGGCTGAAGGCAAAGAAATACATTGATTCTAATGACCAGTAAAATGTCTTTAGCCTGGACCTGTCTTAGTGGAGTATAAATAGTACAAGCTAAGTCAGATTACTTCATCTAAGGTGTAACTAACATAAGTGGTTGTATTTATGGCTGTCACAGTCAAATTACCATGTAATAAGTTCTATCACAACAGCTTTTTTGTGTGTCTGAACTGTAAAGCATTCCTGCACTGAAGGTATGAGAGACAGAGAAAACAAATGAGAGGCAAGGGGAGAGAGGCACCCAAAACAGAAGTAGTGAAAAGGTGCACAAACTCCTGTGCTGTACTGTGGGAATAAATTAATGGCTGAGATCCTAATTTTGCCTACCTAGATCAGAAAGCTATCAAGTCTCTTTGTGAAGTTATTCAAGAAGTACTTGCTGACAAATTGAATCTGTGACCTCATATATAATACATGTATCCAAATATTATGGATGACTCTGTATGAGATAGGGATAAAATAGGAGAGATCTATGAGAAGGTTCAGTGCTTTCAATAAAAAATCAGGATTAGAAATTTGGTTCATATTAAAAAGCCTTTTTTTTGTATCTTTTTTTTTTTCTCCCAAAACATTCTGTGGCATTTTTCATCCTTTTTAAAGTTTAACATTTGTTTGTAGAAGGAGCATTTCCTTTTGTTCTGTCCCAACACATCTTCAGTCATTTAAGAGTGCTTTGGTTGGAAAGGGGGAGGAAACAAAAAAGCAGCAATTGGGTGTTTTGAGCTCTAACTAAAATTGAAATAGTAGCACATCAAATATTTGCATCTAAGCTCACTGTGTTGCAGGTGGGGAAGAGTGATCTGAATAGAAAGCAAAAGATAATTAAGAGCTTAGTTCTAAATAATCAGACAAACATCTGGTGGGTTCTTTTTTTTTCTTTTAACTCAGTGTAGCTTTATATTTACCAGCATTTAAGAAACTTAGTGTGGTATTTCAGTTGACTCTTCCGTTATTTCAAACAGACTTTTTGTTCTTTAATTGAAAAGCCATGTATTAAATCTGTCCTAGGTGTTCTGTGTATTTTGTTTGCTTTTGAATGTTGTTGTTTGGTTGGTTTTTTTTCTTTTTGGAGGGGGAGTTTCTATTCTTTCTTTGTGTATGTTTTGTATATTGTCTCCATTGCAGCAGTGTGGGCAAATAGCTCCCAGGATCTGTTGTTTGGATGGCTAGTTACCCCATTGCCTGCAAAAATTTCTGCAAGGTTTCTATGGCACACTGAGCATAGAATAACCAGTCTGGGATGACAACTAGTTTAAAGCGTTAATTCCTTGAATTAATTGTGACATGTGGGCACTTCAGTTCGTAGCTGTTGTGCTACTGGTCCTATTAAAGTAATTAATTTTTTAGAAAGAGCTCAGTTGCATCGTAGCTAGTGATTAATGCATCTGTGTATAACTGTGAACATGTGTTGTACCTTCATATTTAGTGTTTGATTTCTAAAGCTTTCATGATTGTTCACAAGTTTCTTTCTTCTATTCTGTTTGATTTCCTTCGTCCGTTTTTCTCCAGGAGGTAGACCAGGTTGATCAGGTAGGATATGTTGCTGGGAACTGATCCTAGCTATGTTGGCTTAGCTCAGTTTCTCATGCTGCTTCCATATCAAAGTACAATACTCAAACAGCTGGACTTGAACAGTTCATAACACTCATTCAGCAACTGGAACATGCAGTACTAAAATTCTTTTTTGACTTTGCAACTTTTACGGCATTCCATAATTTCTGCTTAACGCACTTCAATGTGGATATGAAATGACCAAAGTTCTTTTTCTTCCCTTTATTTTCTTTTTTTGTTGTTTGTGGTTCCTATTCTTTGGATTTCATCTGAGGTTGCCTGGCCTGGCATTTGTGGTCGGGAGATGGTGAGATAGATCAGTACTTGATACTGAATCACATGGTATCGAAGCCAGTGAGTGCAGTATCAGTGTGGCAGTGGGCAGTAGTGAATATGCGCTTAAAAGTGCACAGATTACCAGATACTGCATCTGCTAAGCTCTGTGTAATTAGATGCTTACACTGTGGCTTTCATTGATATGGCTATTGGCAATTTATTAGCATTTAATGTGTTCAGTGAACATGTTAAAATTGAACTTAGTAATTACAGCAATTGCGGTATTACATACAAACATTTTGCAAATATCTGGTATCTGAGAGATGTTTGGTGAAATGGGAAGAGGTACTGGTCTATCTTTGGAACCTTTTTAAGCTGCCATGCTTTATCAGAAAATTCTTTCCCTCTATTATTTCTTGCTTCTTTCCACTTACAGAAACAGAAGAATATTGCTGGGGCCCTCGCCTTTTGGATGGCAAATGCATCTGAATTACTCAATTTCATAAAGCAAGACAGAGATCTTAGCCGAATTACTGTGGATGCACAAGATGTTTTGGCACACTTGGTTCAAATGGCATTCAAGTAAGGCTATCAAACTTCTGTTTCTTTTACCATTTTCTCTGTTTCTGTGGTTTATAGAAAAACTTCACATTTCTGCCAAATTTTGAGTATAGCAATAATGTCTTTTGTGTATTGTTAAATATCTGAGAGGAAAACTTAAAGAAAGGCTAGACCTACTCCTTTAGACAGATGTCTTGTTTTGTGAATATGGCTCACTGAGTTGTGCATGTGTTTCATCTGTTAGATGATCTTGTGATAGTTGAGGCTGCCAATGAAAATTTTAGGGAAATTTATTTTGTGTTGATTGCTTTCTCTTAATTTAATGTGAAATTGTGAGGAAAGGTTAGCTTTGCTGTTATTATGTAAATACATAGGCTTTCAATATTCCTGGATCTTTAAAGTAATGAATATTGTGCTCTTTAAAAGCTTCTAAATATAATCTACTTCCAAAATTCTCATAGATAGCAATTTGCACAGTGGTTTTTTTTTGCAAATTTTTCTTAAAAAAGGAAGGACAGGTTTTGACTTGGAATAAAAATCAGGCTATACTTGTCAGCTCAGGCAATTACAATACTGATTAAAGGAAAAATTGAATTAAATATCTAAATGAGAAGGGAAACCCTCAGAGGAAGGTGTCCTTGAATAAAGATAACGACATTGGCTGAGCACAACATTAATCAAGAAGAAAGACTTAATTTTCGTTCATATTCAGAATTTTTTCTTCTCCCCAAGCCACTACTGAACAAGTATTTCTCAGCAAATTTGCTATCCAAAACTAATGTTTAGAGAAGTCCCAGAGTACCTTGGGTGACTTAGACCCAGCCTACTCCCACTTGTAGGATGAATATTTTAAATACAATATTTTCATTTTTCTGTAATATGAAATACTGTATTCTGTGCTCTTTTTGTACTGTGACAGGATTGGGAGACCTAACCATGGTTGTACTGTTTAGCTTTGAGGGGCTGTGTTTCTCTGAAGAGTGTAGTTCGTGAAACCTTATCATTGCTTTCCAAACTTTCAAAAGGTTTCAAGGGAGCACCAAACTCCTTTGTATGGATTCCCACAGATGTATTATTTTTTTTTTTCTGTTGGTAAATTTTGGGCAAGTAGGGTATAGCAAGTAGTTATTTTGACAAAATCTTTCCATTTTTATAGCATCTCCAATCACTCATTGTTAATGAAGCTGTGCCTTTTGCCACAGCTCAGTGTCTTGAATCAGTGTCTTAAAATAACTTCCCGCTGCTTTAATTGGCCAGGTAGCCATCAAAGACAGAATATTGCTGTGGCTAGGAAGGAATGTATTTTTCTCTCTGCATTATAAGCAGTCTGGATGCAAAAGTATTCTTGAATTTTAGCTGTGTGAATTTCCCCTTAATGTAACATGGCAGATTCCAAATGCATGTATTAAACTTTTGGAGATCCCTGGAACATATACTTAGAAGGCAAATGAAAAAGCACAACTGAAGCATGAACAGAAAGAAGTCTGCTGTGAAAATGTCACTTGACGGTAGCTGGCATACTCTAGGACTGGTTGAAATTAACATGGTTTTAATTTCTAGCAATTGTGGGTATTTCATTAGAAATGTTACTAGTGAAACGAAGGGGGAGATTTAGAAAGCCATGAAATATTTTCTTGTATACATGTGTTTACAATTTGATTCCTTTTTAGTTTCAGTTCTTAAGAGAAATATATAAATGAATTAGCAAAAACAGAGTTAAAGAAATTGTTTAATTATTTGAAAAGAAAGGATACTAAAACATATTTTCATTTCAGGGTAGTTAAAGGTAAGAGAAACAAAAGAATCAAAAAATTTCTCACACAAAGCCCTAGGGCCACTTCAGGATTTTGTATGTTGGGTCAGAACATGAATTTTTTTTTTAAGTACTACTCTTGCTAGATTTTAAATTTTAAAAAGTGTGTTTCTGTTTGGAAAAAATTTTTTTTGCAAACTTATGGAACCCAAGTTTGGCCTGACAGCATCTCTTCGTGTAGCATATGACCTTCACTTACCAATGTGGTGGCAATATTGCATGTAAGTGTCTGTGCTTGTTCCCAGACAACCTAATTCTTTTTCCAACGTTTCTAGGAAAGGTATAGGAGAATTGGTCTCTCAGGCCTTTTAAAAAGTATTATTGGGTTTCCTATAATCACATTCTTAACAGAAATTTCAGGAATATTGTAATTTGATAGAACTCTTTTCTTTAGAACCATTTGTAATGAACACACAGAGGATTTAAAATTTACTTCTTTTCCCCATTCCCTTCCAGGTACCTGGTTCATTGTCTGCAGTCAGAGCTTAATAACTACATGCCAGCATTCCTTGATGATCCAGAGGAAAATAATCCTCAGAGGCCTAAAATAGGTTAGACTACTTGATCTTTGTGTCTTCCAAGCCATACAATTAATTGTTTTTAAAAAAAAAAAAATCTATTTATTACTAGTGGTACTACATTTACAAGTTACTTTAACCCCTGAGAATTATTTGGATCAATTTTGTGTGGATGATTCAGCTCTCTGCTGAATTTGGTCCCTTAAATCTGTATCCCCCTTGTGCCAGGGATTCTGAAGCTGGATGCTGTGTTCCAGATGCAGTCTCTCAATGCTGAATGCATAGGAAGGATTGCTTCCCTCTCTCCCTCCTGCTAGCTGCACTGCTGCTGACTTAACAGCTTAGTATGCTACTGGATATTGTTCAAGCACAGACACACTGCTTAATCACATTCAACTTGATGTTACTTGGATGTCTCCATAATTTTCATCAGGGTTGCTTTCTGTCCAGGTGGCACCTGTCCTGTGCTGTTGCACAGACATACTCTGTCCCAGATGCAGGACTTGGCAGCTGCTTTTGACATTCATGAAGTGCCTGTCAGCCCGTTTCTCCAGCCTACTGAGGCCCTTCAGAAAAATACTGCTGCTCTTTAGTGTATCAGTATTTTGCCCCCTCTTGGTGTCATCTGTGAACTTGCTGAGAATGTACTTCATCCAATTGCTCAGATCATTAATTAAAGTCATTAAACAGTATCAGCCTCACCTCATACTGTGAGGGACGTCACTAATACTTGATGGCCAACTGGACATTATATGTGCACATCCACCAAGACCTATGGTCCAACCAATTCCCTCTGTGCGTTGCCATCAGCTTATCCATTCCTCACCTCAGCAGTTTCACTGTAGAGATGTTATGGGAGAACCTGATTAAGTACCTCCCAGCTGCTAAGGTCAGGCTGACTGGCCTTGCAGATTCCTACCAGGGCTCTCTGCCATCATACTTGAAACATGATGTTTGCTTCACAGCAGTGAACCTTTCTGGACTGTTCCTGTCGATGAGAGCACCCTGCTGAATATGTGCTATCATCCTGTGTCTGTAATCCTGGCTCAGTGACTGTGCTCAGACTTTCAATGCTTCAATAATTGAAGGAAAGGTGATCTGTAGAGCCATTAAATACAGTCATTCTGTTGAACTATGAAGAGTATTTATACAAATTTCATAGATGCTTTCTGGTACTTTAGGTATTAAGCTTTCTGTTCTTGCTTTTTACCTGCATTGAACCTTTCAGGAAGACTAAAGATGCAGTGCTATGTTTATAGTGCCCTGTACTGTGAGAATACTTCTGGGGACACAAATCCAGCAAATGTAGCAAACTGATACCGGAATAAAGGCAGATGCTGTTCTTACTTCAGTTATTTTTGAGCTGCCTTATAGATTTCTTATAACCTACAGATAATTTTTTCAGACACAATCCTGAGTTTCAATTTTAAAAAAACTAATGGTCTCTTCAAAAGAGATTTCAGATTAAAAGTATTGCTTTAAAGAAGACCTAGAGATAAATGTGTTGCTTCCACTAGGACACGTATGAGAATGTTTGCTCTTGGTGATGCTAACAGAAGTCCCTGTTGCTTGTTAGTTAATATTGCAATGCAGCAATTGGAAAATGGGATTTTGAATACTGTTTTAAAAATCTAATGTGTAAGCAGAAGGTGCATTCTATAGTTTAAGTGCATCATACAATGCAAATAACTTCTGCTGAAATTTCTGAGTACAATTTGATACTTAACTTCAAGAAGCTATAGAATAATTGGAATATGTATTGGAAACATATTTGAAATATTCTATTTGAAACAATAGAATATTAAGGTCTTCACTTGTTATAAAAACTAATAGAAAAGTCAGTTTACTAAAGTGAGGATGTGATTTAAACATCGGGTATAGCCAGTTACTTACTTGTATGATAAATATTTTCCCTCAAGAATTTATTTTCGTTTCAGGGGTTACATTCCACCTAACATTTTATTGTTGCTGTATTTTGGAAACCATGGAGCAGTAAATGTATTTCTGGAAGTCTGTGTAACTTAAATATGTGTAGGTTCCATCTAGCATTCACCAGCTTGAGTTGAGTGTCTCTGTGTTATTGCCTAAGCCAGGTATACACTGCAGTATGTGAACATGACTGACTCTATTTTATTTCTGTAGATGATGTGCTGCATACCTTGACTGGAGCCATGTCCCTGTTGCGACGATGTAGAGTGAATGCTGCTCTGACTATACAGCTCTTCTCCCAGCTCTTCCATTTTATCAACATGTGGCTTTTTAACAGATTAGTTACAGCCCCAGATTCAGGGTTATGTTCACATTACTGGGGAGCTATCGTTCGGCAACAGCTTGGCCACATTGAAGCCTGGGCAGAAAAACAAGGTTTAGAATTGGCTGCTGATTGCCACCTGAGCAGAATAGTACAGGTGAGTGTATTTGTGATTAACACTTCTCACATATTTGTTTATTCAAAGAGAATATTTGCCTATGCTGTGTTCCTACAAAATAGTATGTGAACAAGAATAGCTTGTGTGAATCAGTCCTGGAACACTGAGGTGGCATTGAGGTAAAGACACAAAATACGTTTTCAACTTCATTAATGTTTAAGTTACAAGTGAAATGAATAGTGAACATGGCTGTTCAATTTCCATTTATAAGACTGAGCTGTAACTATGTTGAACAGAGACAGGAAGAGTAGCTGAAAAATTGATATGCTTAATTTATTATAGATTAACTATTATTTCATCTTTTGGTACAGGAGATATATTTAGTGTTTGTTTTGGGGATATGTTGCTTCTGTTACAAATCTGGCTTCTTGCTTTCTCTTTTCCTATCTCATATCTAGAGAACATTTAGACACAAGACTGAAGGTGTCATTCTGGTTTGAATTTGTCATCTGTGACTTTTTTCTCCCCTCTAGGCAACCACGTTGCTTACCATGGACAAATACTCACATGCAGATGTTCCAAATATTAACAGTACTTGCTTTAAGCTGAATTCTCTGCAGCTACAAGCTTTGTTGCAGAATTATCACTGTGCTCCAGATGAACCACTCATCCCAACAGTAAGTCTCTTCTGTCACTCATTTTGCAGTTCTAACATACCTGAGATAAAAAAACTGGCTGTAAATAGCTGTCTTATCTTTGGTGGCTGTGCTTCACTGACTCAACAGGGTATTAACAAAACTCTCTTACACGGGGTTGAAAAGGAAGGTACCACATTGCACGTATTCAGAGAGGTGTCACTGCATCTTACACCATTTGTCATGAAATACAGAAAGGTGCTAGAAGAGAGAACAGAGCACCCCTAAAATCTGGTTCTGTGTGTGACCAGAAGGAACAAAGATTGATAGTTTGTAGAAATCAAAGGAAAGCATCAGGAACACTATGCTTTTTCACATGTAGGATGTAAAAAATCCATGGATCTTGAATCCCTTCATACAAACAGTGGACAGATTGTCCTTTGATTAACACTGATACCTGGAATTTGTCTGTGTATATATGTATATATAT